>JAANSN010000813.1:0-45379 GCA_036850665.1 Dicranocentrus wangi
AAAACCTGGAACGGAAGCTGTCGTTGTAAGTCATGAGCAGGGTTCCGTAACTTTTAGTGGTTGCAAAGCCAAGGGAGGAGGAGCTACAGTGATAGAAGACGTGAAATTTGACTACGGTCCGAAGAAAATTCCAGACTTGAAATTTTATAATACTGATGCTTAATCTGATAGTCAAAATCGCGAAGATGAAGTGAATACGTGCTCGTAAATTACTGTAGTTTTTGCAAATTCAATTTTGGAGAAATAAGATTTCTGTCCGGATTATTATATATTATATATCTTCGTAACGAAGAGTCATATATACTTCCGAAGTCGTAGGGCAAACACCGAAAAAGTGCACCTGCTCATAATGGGCGAACGACTGGTGCTAGAACACTTTAAGTGCGTAATTTAATAGCGTTACAGACGGCCAGGTGTAAATCGTAAGCTCGCATATAGTACGCAGCGAGCTAATTAATATGTAAATTAGATTGAACAATAGGTATCCGGATTTGGCATTTTGGATTATCCGGCGTTTTGCGAGAATAAAGAAAGAAATAAGGTTGTACGCCATCAACGAGTACTTGATATGCGTGTTTTTGTGTCATTTATTTACCTATAACACCCATAACAGTGCATAATATTATTAATAGTAAGAAAGACAAGATTTGCTCACTGAAACAGAACTTGTCCAGATACAACTTCCGACATTAATTATCCAATAATAAGAACTATTGAAGGGTAATTATCTGATCGGGAGAGGGAGTCGGATCAACTCCCTACATTAGTTATCCAATATTATAGATTATTTAAGAAGGAGTTTAAAAGTATATAAACTTTGACCCATTCGACTATTCACTTTAAAATCCTGCCTACGCACGATTAGTAGTTGGGTAATGTTGCGTTTGTAACAACATGTATGCGACATAAAATACATATTACTCATTACTCATTATTACGTTCAGTACCAGCATTCGTTTATCATTGTTCATTCATCTTCACGCAACGTACGCACACAATGTAAATTCGGATGTTCATTTTATATTGTGGAAGTTGAAAGTGATCATTGCATTGATTGATTAATTATGTAATGCAATCCGGTTGCCCTACATGCATATCATCGACCACCATGCCACCACCTGCTCTGTTTATATAGCTCTACTTGTTAACTTGGCGCAATTTTCTTCCGCAAGCCAAAAATATGTACGTCATTTTAAAGGTGAAAGGAAACTTGATAGCTCCATCCGCAATAAAAGCGTGTCTCCTCTTCTCCGTCATCTCATAGAAATTTAATTAAGTTATAGAAGGAGTAGTGGAGGAGAAGGATGCAGGTGGCCGAGGTTTCATATATCTGTCTCATCACCAGCACCACATCTTACCCCGTCCATGCCATGAAAACTCTGCACTGGAAAACGAGGTGATGGAAAATGCTTTCGCACTCGCAATACGCGAACATGATGATGATGATGATGATGATGAGTAGCGAGCGAGCAAAAGTAGATATATGGAAACTGCATTGTTCATGTTCACACTTTCACACTCTGTTCATATGTATAACACCAACACCCGATAGGGTTATACATATACGGAACGGTTAATACCGAAAAGTCCAAAAGTACAAAAATAGTATACGTATATGATACTTAATACTTATATGTACAGGTAGGTATATCCTATTTTTAAGCTGCTGTGTAGCGGACCGACCTCTCGCTCGCATTATGGGATATTGTGCACCAGACAGTCAGGCTGGGTTCGAGGGAATCCCGCACAGAGTCCTCATGCTCAAACGTGATGTGATGCTGGCTGATGCGATGCTTATGCATAAAGTAGGCCAGTGTGCTAAAAGTCCCAAAAAATACCAAATTATTCCCCCCAAAAAAGTTCATTTAATTTCATATTTACTGAGACAATGCATGTCCACTAGCTTAAGAAAAAGAGAAAAAAGAAAAACAAAAATACTCATTCTTCATATATGGAACGAAAAGCATATATATTTATTTTTTTGCCGGTCTCACATATTCATTTTTTTGTTCATCCAGTTTCTGGATTAGCAAATATATATATTTTTTTCATTTTTGTTTTAACGGGGGAAAATCAGGTTGATGAACTGTTGTTTAAGTAAATCTGAAAAATGAAATGACATGATGATGAGGATATGAGCACTGAGCAGCATGTGTGGATGGATGGATATGGGTGGCGGTGGGAATGGAGGTTGACACTTTCAGTTCTCATTTCCATTTCTTTTTCTTTGCTTTTTTGTTTTCTGAGTTGGTTGTCTTTCGACCATTTTTTTTGCAACCTTGAGATTTTCTCGTGTCTGGCGATTGACTGAACTGAAGTTTTAAAGGATTGGAATACTACTTAATTGTTAGCTGCTTCGTCGCTCGCACCGAGTTGATGAGTAGTTTGAACAGGGTTTGATTTGAAGGTGTGTGGATTAATTACTAAATTTTGGACTTTGAGAGTAACTGGAGGGAAGGAACAGTAAGAGTTTGGAGGAGGCGGAGTTGGACTATAGAAGCTGGGGAAAGTCATCCGTTCATCCGTCGGTGGAGGACTGAGTGGTCACTGGTAGGTTTGCCGACATTCGAAATTGGATACTGGAGATTGGTCGGATTAGCGTCAATGAATTGAAGTCTGTGTATACTTGGATTGAAGTTTTTAAAAGTATTTTTTAAAGAAATTAATCATATTTACAAAGATAGATATTATTGGTTAACTGTCAACTGTTCTTGAACATCGAAGTAGTAGTAGTAAACCTTAGCCCAGGGTTTCATGCTTTGTGTTGAAATTGTTAATTTAGGACAGACAATAGGCTTCATAGGATATTTTATGATATTATTGTCATATACCAAGTATTTCCAATTGTCAGTCTGCCAGCTGACAACTGTAACACGGTCACGGTCAACGGCAACTATAATACTCGGTAGTTAAATGCAAGTAGTTTTTTAACATGTAATGTTGAATGTAGGGCATGTCATAAGGTCACGGCAGGCAGGCGTCAGTTGCATTGTTTGGAGGCTCTAAAGTCGTTTTTTTGTAATTGAAGATGTGTGTTTGTCATATAATGGATGTTTTTGTTATGTCATATAATTGCGAGGAAAGGACTTTTGAGTAACATACTCAAGAAGGAAGAGTCTTTAGGGTATTTTGTAATTTTTATTATCCATTTCTTTCCAGTTTGGAATTTATAAAGTTGGGAAAGGACACATCAGGCAGGCATGATCAACAAATCTAAAAGGTTTTTATAATCTGCATGTTATGCCCTTCCATCATGTTAGTTTTTATGATTTTTATGTTTCTATTTCTTGGGCTTATTCAACTTGCTGACAGCCCCATTTGGGTATATGCATACAAACCACGCACGCTCCATTTGACTGTATGTGATAGGAACATGAAACCCACCATCATCAGTTCGTCATCATACAAGTAGTTAACTATAAGTATAAGAAATAAGATGTTAGCTATAACTAGGTTTGCATAAAATCCGTTTTTTGGGACTCCTTTTCTAAATGCAGAATGTGGATAAGCAATCGTAGTAGAGATGTGTACACTTGATAATGTCGTTTTTGTTTGCGATTTTAGGTAGTAATTTTGAAGGAGGGAGAGAGCTACAAGCGAAGGAAATATTAGCGGATGGGGAGCTTAGCTGACTTCTTAATCCTCTGGAATATTTGTTGAAACAGTCATCAAGTCATCATCATTATTCTCCCCTACGTTATATCTTCACTGAAGAAGTCATAAGTGGTCCGAAGTGGAATAGTTGGCTGTGTTGTGTTTGTCAAGCGCAGAGCGATTGCATACGGGACACCGCATCGTGCCATTCGGCTGGGTATTCAGATTGGTGAATATCTATACGAAAGTAAGCCCATTTTAACATGCTAATATGTCATCATTGTCATCATGACACATTTCCTGCAGTTGAAAATATTTACATATAACTGAAAGAATGGAGTAGTGGAAGTTGAAGGAAATGCATCAGTGACATATGACATGTTATTACATGTTCAAAATATTTGAAAATATTTCATTTCATACAATAAATATATATCATCCATCTTTATCGTACATACCATGATGCGCTACTGGAACCTCCAATAATAGTAATAATAATATAATAATCATATCATACATACTTTTGATTCTTTTTTATGTTATTTTAGGTCTTCATATTTCGGATGTATACCTGATGCCAATATAAAAAAATCATGCTAATGCTTCTTCCCCTTCTTCAAGCAAGAAGGGCCGGCGTCAACTACAATGCGGAATTCGGGGAAGACTACGTTGTACGTTCAATTTTATGTCATTTTTATTGTTTCAATGAATTGGATTCTTTTAGATCAAATGGTTTGATTTGAGCCTAATGGCGTGAACGCATATAATAATGCATGATGTGTGATATATGATATATACATTATATACGTAATGTAGTGTTAAGAAAATGTTAGGTAGTAGATTCAAAGCGTGTGGTAGTGGTGATGATGATATAATAAGACTCCTCTTTGCTAGTTTAGGAGTCAGTAGAGTTTCAACTTGCAAACCCTACTATTGTCAGTTTTTAAAAAAAAATATTGTCACAAATATTGTCAGTTAAAAAGCTGTGCTCCGCTCCTCTGCCGTGCTGAGTGCTGTGCTTCTTTATCAACTCATATACTATATCTTTTTAACATGCTAAAAACGCATGGGGTTTCTTTCAGTTATACAGGATTATTTTACTGGCCGTGTCGGTTGCCATTTTACACGTGTAAAGAAGTTGCTCCAAAAGTTAAGTTTATAACGAAGTAGCGTGGTTCATTGTTAAACGAACCCAGTTGTTAAGATTTTTGCATGGAGGCTTGAGTGCTCTAGTGCTCTCTCTCTCTGTCAGAGTTGAGTCGTCGTCTCGTCTTCCGCCTCTTGCTTTCGTTCTTTCATCTTTCATTTTTGCTAGAGAAGAGCATCTTTCTCTACTCTATATATATATACATATTATTCGATTCGAACTCGAACAACGTTGTTTCTACGGTGGTCTCCTACTCCTGTGCTTGGGCCAACATTTTAGAAGCTGCCCGAGGTGGCAGTTTCTGTGTCTGCTGGGCCCGTGAGGTGAGGTGGTCCCACCTCCCAACACATACATTGGTGAATCTGAAATCTGAACGAAAAGGCAGCAGCAGCCTGGCTCTCCCGCCCGCTAACATGATGTGGTCTTTTAGCAAGGTACAATTGGATTTCATTCGTGTAGTAAAAAAAAATATATAAGTATATATAATATTATCTTGTTTTAGCTCTCAAGTTTTTTTTAGCAGATAGGCAGGCAGGCAGGCAGGCACTACACCACGACTCTTACTCTTACTCATACTCATATACTCATCATCATCATCAGTACTGTTGGTTTGAGTCCGCCGGAGAGTGAGTAAAAGACGGGTTGATATTTTTTTAGGATTGGGACGATGAAGAAGGCAGGCAGGCAGGCAGAGTTTCGAATAGGACGTGTGTTTAAGTAAAGTAGAGTAGTAGTGGCGACGCTCTCTACACTCTACTCTACTGCATGTCATGTATTAGCTCTAGCTCAGAGCAGAGCTCAGTATCAGGTAGTAAGTATATTATGTACACAAGAAGTTGTGTAGTATGCGTTTTCCGTACTCCCCGTCCGTATCCGTAGCGTACGAGTTTTACGGATATTAGTAGTAGTAGCAATGATGTGTAGTAGTACATTGATTTTAGTGTAGGCATTCTCTCCTCCTACAAGAAGGGATGATGAGGATGATGGATATAATATAATATCTTGAAAAAGAAGAAGAAGCAGTGTTGTTGTACTTACGTACACGTACATATATATACATAAATATATATACGTATATGTATATATCCGATGCTGATGCTGATTCAGAGGCAGCAGGCAGGCAGGCAGGCAGGCTGAAAGAGAGGATGAATAAGGGAAAATAGTAAAAAGAACAGAGTAGACGAAGAAGAGAAGGAAATCAGTGGTCCGAAGTATAGCATAAAAGTGTAGTAAGCAAGCAAGCAAGCAAGCAAGCATTGTGTATTGTATTGTAGTTCAGTTCAGCTCAGTTCAGCAATATCCTTTCGTTATACACATATAGAGAAAATAAACGCTCTGCTTTTTGTGAGGAGATCAGAGATTGAAGGAAGCTGACCATATAATATAATATAAAACCTTCCTTCCTAAAAAAAACACTAGTCTCATCATCATCATCATCATCCTCATCCTCATCAAAAACACATATTACACATACAGAGAGACAGACACAGTCATATACACACTGAGAGATCGTCGACGACGTAACGTACAGAGTGTGGACGAAGAAGAAGAAGAAGGAGAAGGAGAAGAAGAATAGTAAATGCATCATCATCATCATCATCATCATTATTCTCTCTGACTTTTCAGTTAACAACACAAACTCAGTTCATCATCATCATCTTTTAACAAATTATTATTATTATTATTACTATATAATATATAATATAGGCTTAATCATCAGTTAATTAGTTTATTATAACAGCAGGAGCAGCAGGAGCAGCATTGCATTGGTTGCCTGCCTGTTGTTTATATATATTCTTGGAAAGGGTAAAAGAACTTAGGATAATAATAATACTACAGAAAAATACGCCGTTATTAAAATTGTATGTAAAACATTATTAAGCGGAGTATATTTTTTAAATAATCACACTATGATGATTGATGATGGGAGGAGGAGGAGAGTGGAGATTTTGAGATTTGGAGTAGGGAAATGGAAATGACAAATGACAAAAAGTAGTCCTCTCCTCTATTTTCCAGTGATGGTTGTGTGGTAGTCCGCGTGTGAACAAGTGTGTGGTTGAATAATGTGTGGCCAACACCTCCATCATCAGAATAAGAAGAAGGACTGGAAGGCCTAGTAGTGATGATGATAATCACAATAATAATAATAATAGGGTGTTATTAAAAAGTGGTAAATTGAGAGAGAGACGGTTTTTTAAAGGAAAAGTAGAGGGACGACATACACTTACCAGCCAGTACCCTTTCTAGGTTAGAGACAGCGTATAATATATAGTTTAGTGTCAGTTGTCACAAGTTGTCAGTCAGTCAGTCAGTGTCAGGAAGGAGGAGTGCCACTTCCACAGTCAGCATCGACGAGCCCTTCCTCCTTGGGTGGAAGTGGAAGTGACCACGGCGGTGTGAAGGAGGAGTTGTTGTTGTTCCCAGCATTGTTTTGACATACAGCGTATTAAATTGACACTTGAAGCTTACTAGCTCAAAAATGCAATCATAAAATGAAGATCGATCGCTCTAAAATTAAGAGGAGCACCACTGAGGTGGTACGTATTATACACTCACAAGTTACTATTCATTATTATTATTAATTATTATTATTCTTGTCTTTTGGGTTATTGGTATTGTGTCTAATCATCGGGATTGTTGTTGCAAGTTTTCCCGTGCCTCTGTCTTGTCATCGACACCGAACCGAATTGAATCGAATCAATGCATTTGTCTTATTGTCAGGCATGGCACATGGCATGCAGGAATGGGTCGCAAAGAATTAATATATATATATTTTTTTAAAAAAAAATAATTGCTTGTTATTGTAGCCTCCTGATTGTAAATCCCTGATTGGAAGGATTGTGGAATGTAAGGAGACGACAGATCTCACGGAATTGCTAAAGGGGGTACAGACATGGACTTATGGGAAATGCGAGTTGTATCACTGGATAGACGCACTTGATCGGTTTGATGCCGTCCTCAGCAAGGCGACCCATAGGGCTGATGGACGATGGGCTATGGCGTGTGATGTTAATGATGAGAATGGAAGAGAGGTACATAGTACATATACATACATATTATTATGTAAAACTTTTGTCGATCGCATTATAAAAAATAGCTCCATGCCATACGAAACTTGGAACTAGTTTTAATTATTGTTATTATCATTTATTCATTTCCTATTTCCTATCAATTTTGTAGCTCAAACAGTGCGTCCTACAGATTTTACGGTTTACGTCACTACTCATTGAACACTCGTTCTCTCGGACAGTTTACAATTCCATGGACTATTTAACGGAACTTCTATATTCCTCTGATTTGACTCTCTTGCTGGAGAATCTTCATCTTCTCTTTATGTTCAGCAAACGGAGTAATCTGCTGACTCGTCTTCCGGATGATAAGCGCGGATTGCTCCTTGAAGGCTTGTACGCCTTAGCAGAGGTACGCCGCGTCGTCACTATTTGTAGCACTGCTAGCAATGGTTAACTTATTATTCAGTGATAAATGAATACTTAATTAATTTTAATAATCTATTGTATTTTATTTTATAGAGTTGGGGAGGTAAGGAAGCTGGATTCGGTCTTGCAGCTTGCTGCTTGAAACGACCCCTTGAGGTTAGCTAAATAGTGATGATGAAATTTTATACGTTAAACGAAATGTTGAGTATTTGCTGAATACTAAAAAACTTACAATTCCGTTTACTTTATAGGACTATCCACCGACTGCAACGACGGTTCACATGGAATTTTATCGTGATGGAACAGCGGCACGAAATCGATCAGAGTCATGGACTGTATTGCACATCGAGGATGTTCATCTTATGAACAAGTCACCATCCAGAATCCTCGATGAATGTATTGACATTTATGATGTTCCTCAGGACAAACAAGTGAGTATTATTATTGTAGGAGAAAGAAGCGTATTAGAGCTCGAATATAATTTTTATGACAATTTTTTTTTATTTGGTATTCCAGCTTTCCCTTCTGACTCATCTGCGGCTAGCTTACTACTTTCCAGTGTGGGCTGAACGTGTCAAGTTGGTTCAAGCACGGTTACAGGCCTTGTCCATTTTAGTGTATGCCAACGCGATTCAGGAGAACATTCAGCAATTGCTTTATAGCGGACTGATGGAAGAACTAGTGGACATACTCGAACTCAATCAAGACTACTTAACAGACATTAAGGCCGCTGCTCTGAGGACTTTAACATCTATTATCCACTTGGACAGGGCTCACAATTTTCCAAAGTACGTTCCTCTAAATTTTTGGTGTTTTGGTTATCTACATACTACATATTACATACACGCATCATACATCATGCTTAACTAATCATTTTCTTTGTTCCTCTAGCATTATTGAAGCTACAGGTGCTGGCTCTTATCATGGGTTTTTGCCAATGATGGTCAGGAATTGTATAAACTCACTTACAAGCTCAACACCAGACGCTTCGCAGCAGTACCCACTTCCCTTAGCTACCGCACTTTTCAGTTTTTTATATCATTTAGCGAGCTACGAATTAGGTGGGGAAGCTTTAGTCAACTGCGGGATGCTAGAAAGCCTGCTGAAGGTTGTGAATTGGGAAACCTCTGATGTTGAGTATATAACTGTAAGTCCCGACTTAAATACTTGAGATTTAAAATGATGATAATTATACTCTTGGTGGCGGTGTGCTAATAATATCCGTTCTGACTTCTCTCTATCTTCTTGCAGTTTGTAACTCGAGCCGTTAGGGTTATTGATCTCATCACCAATATGGATATGCAAGCATTCCAATCTCATAATGGGTTGACCTCGTTTATAAATCGTCTAGAAGTAAGTTGAACTGGCGCACGCCGCACGCATATGCAATAAAAGTGATGTTAACAATATGATACATAAATTAATTGTTGTATGGTAGGTCGAAGTCGCAGCTTGCAGAGCTGACCAGCCGTTTGAAATAGTACCAGAAATTTCCTCTGCCAGTAGGACCCAATCCTCAGTAAACGCTGAGGTGGATGGGAGTAGAGACGAAACTGCTGATACGCAGATGGACACTGATAGTAGTGTCGGAGCTGTGATCGTAAGAAACCAAGTTTAATGGGATGTAGTTTTATGGACCATCTTGTTTTTAAATGCGAAAATTAAAAATTCTCAAATTTGATTTTCATCATGCAACAGGAAACCACTGCCAGCACATCATCTCCGAAGGAAGAGACTAATGCAGTGAACCCCGGAAGTGCATCAAGTTTTGTTCACAATGGAACCACTTGCTTGCCGCAGAGAGCAGCCTTATTGAAATCAATGTTGAACTTCCTGAAGAAAGTGATTCAAGATCCCGCTTTCAGCGACAGCATTCGCCACATTATGGAAGGCTCCCTGCCAAGTTCATTGAAACACGTCATCAGCAATGCTGAGTACTACGGAGCATCCTTGTTTTTACTTGCTATCGATGTCGTTACCGTTTATGTTTTCCAAGAGCCATCCCTCCTGCACTCGCTGCAGGACAATGGACTAACAGATGTCATCACGGAGGCTTTGTTAATGAAAGATGTAAGCTGGCCACCTTGCACTATCATGCACAGTAGTAGTAGTCGTTTCAGTTTCAGCGCAGTTCTAGTTTCAAGTCGTTTTGCTAATTATTGGTATATTATTATAATATGCAGGTACCTCCAACCCGGGAAGTAATTTCGTCCATGCCTAACGTATTTTCTGCACTCTGCTTGAACAGTCGTGGGCTAAACGCGTTTATTAAATGCAATCCATTCCAGTCATTATTTAAAGTTTTGTTATCCCCTGAGTACCTACCAGCAATGCGTAGACGTCGTACAGCAGAGCCCATGGGGGATACAGCGTCAAATTTAGGAAATGCAATGGACGAATTGATGCGTCATCAACCTAGCTTGAAAGTGGCCGCAACTTCAGCAATTATTCAGGTTGGTTGGTTTGAGAGATAATGTAGTTCTTTACAATAAGACTTTCTACTGCAAAAGTGTAGTGTATTTGTAGTTTGACTATTGGCATTGTTACTAATATTATTATTATTTTTTGTCACAGTTGCTTAAACATCTTGGTTGTTTGGGCGGCGACACCACAAACACCTGTATGAAGTCTCAGGCGAAGCCCATGGTCACTTCTCTTGGTAGCAACGCTAGGGCTGGAACATCAGAAGGGGGAAGTAGCGACGAGGAGGATGACGACGATGAAGAAGCGTCCACTGCTTCACATTCTCAGCCTGCTGCCGCGGCGCCTCCAGTACCTAGCACCAGTAGAGATGCTGCTCCGGTGGTAACCCTCACCAGTGGCTTTCTAACCGGTGGGAAAAATAGTGATGAAAAGATTCCTCTGCCTCTGGTAGACTACATCCTTAATGTGGTAAGCAATTATAACACGTCAAAATCAAGTATTATTGGTGGTAAACTCACGGTACGGTAATACGGTAAACGGTAATTAATTAACAACACTGTGCCTTCATCTAGATGAAATGCGTCGATGCAATTCTGAGTAACAACTCTACTGACGATCATTGTCGCGAATTTGTTAACCAACAAGGACTAGATCCATTACTCAACATTTTATGTCTGCGAATACTTCCTATTGATTTCCCAAATTCCCCAGCATGTCAAGCTGTTTCTTCAGTTTGCAAGTCAATCTTGGTAAGTTGTCACAGATATTTAGATCTAGGCGTTTAACGTTTGTTGAATGTTGAATGTTGTTGAGCTCCTAAAGTGGAAGTCAAGTTATATGTATTCTTATTCTTAATATAATTGTTGTATTGTAGAATTTGGCACACGAGGGCTTGGTATTAGATAAGGGCCTGGAAAAGCTTCATGCTGTTCTGATGCGCTTAGATGTTCTTGACAAAACAATCGACAGTCCTGGAAGTAGTGTACTCCTGCGGGAACTTGCTAGTTCGAAAAATCCAATCGAGGCCGTTGGAAGCTGTCTAGACACTCCAATTCTTCACGACATGACAGCAGTTCATTCGCTAATTATGATGTTTATTCACGTTTGTCGTACGGGACAGGTATGCATTTCATATGCTTATTATTATTTAATGTGTGGTGCGGACTATGTGATCTGATGAGATTTAGTGATTTCCCAAATTGACGCTCTCGTGTAATTTGATTCTGTTGCAGAGTGACATTCGAACACTATCTATTAATCACTGGGGCTCAAAAACCGGACTGGAAGTCCTCCGGCTGTTGTCAAAACTGTACTTGAATTTGGTATGGGAGAGCACAGTGTTGCTTGCTTTATGTAGTGGCGAATATCAGCCGGACCTTGACGGGTTTGGTCGTACTGATTTGGATAAGCTAATTCCACCAACTGATTCAAAGGTATGTGGCAACGATCGACGAAGTCGTTGTTATCTTGAGTAACACTGGTATTTTGTTTTTAGAAGGAAAATGAGGTGAGTATTGATGGCGGAAATGATATTGATTCCCAGCCGATAGTGTCATCACCTTCACAAGATTCCAATTCCACAATGGAGACTCAGCAGGATTTGTCGCGATCGTGCGATGGGGAGTCTTGGGATCAGATGGACGTGGACTCTGAGTCGAACATGGCTGCCAACCCTGGGCTTGTTAACTCGTCAACACAGACGAGTTCGAAACAGGATAAGGAGAAGAGCGGTACTAATGATACACTCCAACACTATGCCAAATTACTGAAGCCAATACTAAGTGCTTCCTCTAGATTGGGACGCGCCTTAGCAGAACTTTTCGGCCTATTAGTGAAAGTAAGTTGTCGGAGTTTGATTTCAAGTCAACTACCATTGCGCCACGTCACGTTGTCATTCAGCAGTGCACCAAAATCCAGGTTTGAAACTAATGACACATATTTTTTTTTTGCTTTATAATAATAGTTGTGCGTTGGGTCACCTTTGAGACAACGGCGAGGGCATCATATGCCGACAATGCAAGGATATGTGACAACTACAGCGACTCATGTTGCTGAAGTATTAGCTCAGTTGCTAAATAACGGACTGAAATGGCAACCGAAGCCTAACTCTCCCGTACCTAGATTGACATTCAGCATTTGCGCAGTGGGATTTTCTGCTCCTTTGCTGTTTGATGAGAAAAAGTATCCATATCATTTGATGTTGCGCCAGTTTATGGACGCAGATGGTTTGTCTGCCCTGTTTGAGTAAGTCTAACAAGCGATATAATGCTTCTAAGAAATCATGTTCCAAAAGCTGAGGCATGTCACTGGGGGATTGTCTGGCTGGATAATATATAAATGTTTCTATTTACTTTTGCTTGCAGAGTCTTTTATTGGGCAATCTCTGATAGTTCTCCGGAAACTGGAGGACCAGTTGCAGTACCTAATGAACATCAGGTGGAGTTCTTGGACTCTTGGTTACTTCTAATGGAGAAGTTTGTTAATCCAAAGCTGGTTCTTGAGAGTCCGCACAGCTTGCCCTTGAAATCGCCAATTCTACGGAATCCCTTTAACTCTAATATGTTTTTAGCAAACGTGCACAAGGTTCGTGACTTGACATGCAAGCTACTAGATTAGATACATGGATTGGACAGATACACTTTACCCTGGATTTATTAATAATTTACGTTGGTATTATCATCTTCTTACAGAAAGCATTTGATGCTGTGATGTTTCTGTGGCGCCGCTATGACCTGAAGCTTTATGGAACGCGAGCTGTGGAATCCATGCTCGCAATCCTCTGTCACATTTTACGATACAGAGAGCAGGTAAGAAGTAAACTCGAATTTAGCCGTGCAGAATTCTCAACAATAATGCATTCCAAAACTCAACCACAAATTCACGCTTGCCTTTGTTTGAAATAAATTGTCTAGTCAAAATTGGCAGTGAAAGGGAAAGAGAGTCAGCAAAGTCAACTACCTCAGACTAGGAGCGTACCAACACAGGCCACCACTGACTTGGCATCCAATCAGCCAGACATAGCTCCTCCGGTACCACGCGCTGGACCATCCACTAGTCAACTGGGAACTTCTGGGGTTGTTGGCATTGTTAGCGTGCCTTCTGTTACAACTCGCAGCGAGTCAGCTCCTGCTATACCAAATCCAAGTAGCGACGCTAGCACAACCCAAAATTTGCCCACTGCTCCTCCCGCCGGAGATGTGGCAGCCAACCAGGCTGTTGATGAAACACCACCTCCAAGGCCACAAACTGCTGAGCCGGGGACCACCGCTGCTGTAGCAGCTGCAGTTGTTGCTGCCGCTGTTGCAGGTACACCGAGACCTGCGGTAACTGCTGGTGGAACAGCAGGTGGTTCCTCAACAAGTGGGGCACCTCTGACAGGTCACATGGCAGCAGCATACGAGCTTGGGATAAATGTTGACCATTTACGACAGCTCATGGATATGGGATTTTCGGTAGAAATGTGCATCGAAGCACTTATCGCAAGTAATAGTCTTCACCAAGCCACAGATTATTTGCTGAATGCAAACACCCAGCCTGCAACAGCAGCAGCTGATCCCCCAGACCAAGAGATGCTAAGACTGTTTAATAATCTTAAAAGCGAAGAGGTATGCGTTGATAAACCTTGCTCAACAATGTAGCTCTGTATATTAATGTTAAATTATACTGTTAAAATATGGGAATTGTAAGCAACAACCAAGAAATGTCGTTTTTTGCAGACGGTAGAGCATTTGAAAGCCGAAGATTTAGATTCCTTCACGGAAACCATTATGGATCAATGTCTAAAGATTTTGGATACTGTCCCGGAGAGCGTTTACAGAGTGTGCGAACTCCTCGTAGCCGTTGGCCAGCGTAATGGTCCAGCGTGGATGGAGGAAACACTAACCGGAATAGTTACTCAGGTATGAACAAATATTACTACTGACTGTTACAAAACATCATTTCTTCGAATTTTCTGATGATGGGCATACTAACTAACTGATTTAACATGCTAGATTGAGAGCGGGATAGAAACGATATACTATGCGATTGAGAAAGACGTAGATGTTCTGCTAACTCCAGAATTCAAAGCAGAATCTGCCCCGGTCGCTCATCGCATTCACTTATTTAGCCTAATGTTTGAGGTTAGTCTCATCCCTGCTTCTTGTCGTGATAAAGTAATTAAACAAAGAATTTAACATCAATTCAGCATTTCACTCTAACTCTTCATTTTGACTTGTCTGATACCTGCTTTACCTAGGAACTGAAGGGTATGAGTGCAATGGCCCTAGAAAAGAAGCACGTGATCGATGCCGCAATCGAATTAATTCGCCTGTTCCACGATCGGTGTGTGAACAGCGCCCAGAAAGATGAACTTAAGAAGCGAACCCCAACCTGGCTCGCCCCCTTGATCCTCATGATTGATTTGTACGAGAAGGCAGCGGTTGCTGCAAAGCGGAGATTGCGAGTGGCTGAGGTAAATTATTGAGAAAGTTGAAATTTAATTTAATTATTAGGCTTTAGAAAACTAATTGTAAGTGGGCTTGGTCGTGCTTGGTCGTCCTATAATTTTGCTCATTACCCGATATTCTTGTAATTTATTAAATAGGAAACTGATCATACTTGGAAGTGGTTTGATATTAATTCCGGGAAATGGTGCTCTTACTCGTCACAAAACAATTTTATCATTGACAAGGCGTTTTGGGACGGAGAAAGTATGGTGAGAATTACAGCTGGCAGAAGACGATATGTGATAAACTTCACTGCGATGATTCAATTGAACGAAGAGACTAGCAACCGGCGTCCAATCACGTTGTGGTTGAAAAGTAACGAGGCGACCGGTGTAGACCCACTTTTACCATTACCAAGCCCAACGGCATTGAATGCTCTTGCAGTTGAATTCAATTCCGAGCGACTTCGGGATCTGTATTCATTCATGGGCGAAGATGAAGAGCTACTTGGAGCCCAGGATGATGCCCCGGAGGTTGCGCAGAAAAGCGGCGGCCCCAAGGGGGCAAAGGAAACTCCAATTGGTGGTGGTGGGGAGCAGCATGAGCCCACCACAGACACAGGCAAAACTCCGCGCCTGAAAGGCTTGGACATTGGTCAGAAGAAGCAGCTCGTAGAGTAAGTTTAAACTCATTTATTATCTATGTGGATTTGAGTTGCATATGAATGGATTCTGACTGAATACAAATGTTTTGGAATTATTAGGAGTTCTACAATGTTGATGGGATGGCCTGTGAATCCAGACGCATTACATGCGATAATGAGACTGATTTTACGTCTAACAAGGTCTTACGAAGTCGCCGAGGTTTTCTCCGAGCACAAAGGTGTTCGCTATCTCACAACATTGACGTCGGACTCAGGGTTTTCCGGATTCTTCCCACTTGCCAATCTGCTAATACGTCATGTCCTGGAAGATTCGCAGAGCTTAAAATATGCCATCGAGAAGGTAACAAGGAATAAATGTTAAGCGCAACCTGCGGGTTTTTTTTTTATCATGCTAAAAAATCTCCCTCCATGTCTAACTATAAATTCTATTGACAACAGATGATCAGAGCTAAAGCCTTAAGTAGCGGTGCTTCAACCTGCAAGGAGCTGCATTATCTTTTGAGAGTGCTTGCTCCAATTGCCTGCCGTCATGAGGAGTACTTTGTAGAAGTTGCTGGACGTATTTTACGTGTTGATATTAGCTTTGTAACTCGCCGAGGTTAGTTAACTAATGTTACTAATAATAACCAACTACTTTCCTAGTAAACTAATGTTTCAATTCAATTTATGCCATATAATAATACTGACCTGTTTTATTTAATTGATATCTTTTTAGGCGAGGAGGATACTCGTTTGATTGTGAAACCAATCCCATGTAAACTGGAGAATATTGAAGGTGCCGTGGGAGAACAGGCACGGAGTGCGATAGAGACTCTGTTAGACGCACTAACCATGCCTAATCCCCGTGATGAGGAAGCCAAGGAAAATGCAGCTCCTCAACAAACTGCTTCCACAGCTGAAACAAGTACTCAGAAATCGGATAATCCGCAGGGATCTACCGAAGAAGAATCTGTAAGTCAACATTGTCATCATTCAGAACACATTGCATTGTATCCAGGTGAACTTCATATTTTTAAAATATTACGTCATATCATGTGTCTTTGTAAATAGATGGAGACTGACACAGTAGCTGTGAAACCTGTCACTAAGCCGGAGAAGGGTGCATCCACATCAGATGAACCAAAGAAGAAGCACCTAATCCCGAAATATGCAATTTGCCAGCTGCTGGCCGAATCTGTGCACTCTTACTCATTCCCCTGCAAAATTATTGCAGAGTACACATTTTTCAAGACAAACAATCCTTGGCTTCAAGAGGTAATTAGTATTTATTAGTGGAGCATACAGGCATACTGACACTGACTGCCAGCCAGGCCAAAGGTTACATCTAGGCGAACTCTGAATTTTGGTGTGTTTGTTTATCTAGGATTGCTCTGCTCTGGCATTTTTATTGGATAAAATGCTTCCCACGTCTGAGAATTCTACCGAGAAAGACTGTTCCGCTGCGGTGAGAGATTTAATATCTGCTATGGCTGGTTGCAATCACATACCAGAGGCCCAAGCCATTGTCATATCTGAAGTAAGTGAAAGATTCTTTTTAACAATAATTTGGTTTGTTACTCGCTCATGCTTCTATTACTAATAACCTTGTCGTAATTTCTCTCCATTTTTTCTAGGTTAAAGCTGCCTTACAGCGAGCACTGAGTATGAGAGAATCACCGGAGAAGCACTCTAGAATCCAGGGACTGGCTGCCCTAATTTGTACAATGATCGAAACGTGTCCATCAGCGCCTCCCACACAAATGGTTCCCCTTCTAAAGCCTACAACTTTGTGGTGAGTGCATAACAACTGTAACTTGCTATTCCATCCGATGTTGTTCAACATTCTTCATTCTTATAATAATCATCTTTGACTTGAATTGCAGTATGAACCAAGTGGTACGTCTACTCATCCGTAAGAACGTGACCATCGATTTGGCTAGAATCCCGCATAGCCTAGATTTGTCCAGCCCGTACATGGCTACCACAGTCAACGCTGCCTTAAAACCGTTGGAAGTGATTTCTAGGATTGTAAATCAACCGGTAGCTACCAATCCAAGCCGTCCGAAAACCAAACCCGAGACAACTGTCCAGGAATCTGTGAACAACACACATACAGGTGGTACCAGCAACTCAGAAATGACTCATGCACAAGGGGAGGAAACTGTGGAGGATGCGGATAACACCGAGCACGACATTTCCGCTGCTGCGGAGAGTCTGCTTGATGCAACATCCGAGAGTCACACACATGAACATGACGCTCCTGAAGCACCAGATGATGACGTCCTCGATGAAATAATGGACCAACTTCTGGAAAGAGACGCAGGTCCTACAGAGGAGTTAATAATTGCGGAGAATTCCATAATGGATTCCTCCTCCAATCGCATGGACACAGAACAAGAGTCCACTCAGAGGGACAACAGAGATTTTGTCACCAATCAGGTAAGCACCCTCTAAATATCTGAGCTATTCGGTTGTTGGAAAAATCCAACTGAAAAACACCATCATATCACTGACCTGTAATTGTATTTATTTTTCCTGGCTTTCCGTAGTACGAAGAAGACCACGATCACAATGATACCAGTGATTCGGAATCTGAGGCCTCAAACGGAGAGGATGATGGAGATGAAGACGGTATGAAATGGGTCATTAAGTATTTGACACTCTCAGTGATAATAAAAGTGCGTGTGACTAACTAGGTTTAAAACTTGTCTTTAGGTGAAGAAGAGGAGGATGAGGACGAAGAGGAAGAAGATGATGAGGATGACGATGAGGATGGCGCCTCCAATTTTGATGAGAGAGGCCAAGAAGAGTGGGATGATGGTTTTATGAGATTTACTGGATTAGACCGTGATGAGGACTTGCTAATGGTTCAGTACGGCCAAGATCCAGAGAACACGCCGGTTTTCTTTACTAACAACGCCACGTACAACTTGAACGTCGGCCTCTTTGATGACCCAATGGGCAGTGAGCATACTAGTGGTAATTAATGTTTAATCCTCGGTTGACCAGCGTAAAAATGATCGTGTTTAGCAACTAAACCTGGACTAATACTAACAATAGTATAAAATCTTTATTAGGCCTTCGTTTGAGCCACCCACTATTGCAACCACCTGTTACTGACCAACCTGTGACAGGCACGGTGACCACACGTGGACATCGTAGTGGTAGACAGCGACGATATCAGTACATCCAATTTAATCCACGGCACCCACACCCTCCTGCCATTCTGCAACGGTAATAATAAATCCTTTTCGGTTTTTTAAAATAATTTTTTATAAGTATATGGATTTAGTAGTTGCGCTATAAGTTTATATTGTGTATTTGTTTTCTTTGTAGACTTCTTGGCCCTTCCACTGCCCAAGAAGTTATCCAGCTTACCACTGGCCAGGCTTTAAATCAAGGAATAAGAGATGCTCGATTTTTGGTGATGGATACCTCCAATGTAAATAAATCAGACTTTAGCTGAGCTTTTACTAAATAATAAATGTGTGCATTGTTGCAATGTGCAATTTGTATTTTTAACAGGATCAAGGTATTAGTAGAAATGGTGCGTCCGGGTCCGGCGGATGCGTCTCAAATTACACCGCACTGCACTGGTGGTGCGAGGAGGCCAAAGCTCTGGATGGTGAATCGCTTCATGACTCGGTTGTCGGTACGTAACCCACCCACGCATAAGCTCATTATTACATTTATCAAAATATATACAAATACATTTTTTTAAATTCATATGAAATAAATCTTGCAGCGTGTAAACGAAAGATCGTAGAATGCATTGAGTTCTACCGGGACAAGGCATTTGAAATGCGCCGTGAAATGAAAAAGAAGCAAGCTGAAGAGAAACAAAAGCGAAGTAAGTGGAATTTGAACTGTACTATTATTTATGTAGACCTGGATTTATTTATTTATGTGCACCTTTCTAAAAAAAATCGTAGCTGCCGAATTCAAATCAATTGGTGCCAATGCATCCACATCTTCCAAGGCACCTTCGGCACCAAGCGCGGAAGCCGTTGCCGCAGAAGAATATCAGACATTGGAAAGAACATTAGAGCGAATGGTTGACATTCGTCCCGTTGTTGGTATGACACTTTATGGCTGAAACAACAAAAGTCAAATTAGAATTTTGCTATTCTTAAATTTAAAATGCTTAACTTAACCTTTGAACTAGAAGCTGGTGCAAATGTTCCTTCTACAACGGAACAAAACATTGTCGAAATCGGAGTACCAGTAACCACGGTACCACTGCCAGACGGACAGGAAGCTAATGCTGCTACGAATGCCAATGGCCCCGTAAGCATGGAGAATAACACAATTGCTGACACTTCTACAATTTCCAGCCAATTCCAGGCCGCTAGTTCACAGCCACAAGCTGCGTCTGCTGTACCTCAGGTACTCATTTACAATTCAAGTCCCGTCATGTTGTAAATTATTGATCCATTTGTTGATGAAAACATAGAAAAGGTCAATTTTGTAATTTCTAACTTGGTATTTAAGGGTGATGCAACCGAGGGAGCCGCTGCTACAAACGAATCTACAGCTGCGGCTGAAGCAACTGCTTCAGCTAAAGAAAGTAACAATGAAGGATTGGGAGAAGCAAGCGGAAGTATGGCTCATATATATATTGCAACGAGTTTAGACTTACTCTGCTAATATTTTAATGTACTAAAGTAATGACTAAATTTATAAAAATAGGGAATGACAACAAAGCTGAGGCATCCTCCGCCGTGGATGCTAGCAGCGCTCAGCAGCAGCAACAACAACAGCAGCAACCTCCATCAGAACAGCCCCCAGCAACCAGTGCAACCGAGGGTGCAGCTGCCGCAGAGCCACCAAGTGGGCCTGCTGAACCAGTTGCTGGACCTTCTGGAACTCAGGCAGTTAGTGAAGACTTTAAAAATATTTTGGGTGATATTGACATACCGGAAGGAGTGGATCCATCCTTTTTGGCAGCGTTACCAGAAGATATGCGACAAGAAGTGATAGCGGAGCACTTGAGGTTTGTTGATTTCGATTTCGACGTTACCTTACTTACTTATGTCATTGCTGGTAGTGAGTGGAGTGAGAATCATTGTCTAGAATGTTGCAAGGTTGTAATGTTGACTCCAATTGGTTATGTTATAGGTTGCAGTCCCTTCGTGCACGGCCTCAAGCAATTGGCCAAAGTGAAGCCACGCCGGTAGTCGATGTTAGTCCAGAGTTTTTGGCAGCATTACCTCCAAACATACAGGAGGAAGTACTTGCTCAGCAACGAATTGAGCAGCAACGGAGAATGGCAACAGTTAGTAACCCCAACGACCCAATGGATACGGAAGCCTTTTTCCGGAATTTGCAGCCATCCTTAAGACAAGCAGTACGTTCCGCTAGAAATTATTGCCGTTAAGCTTTTAATCTGGACTTTTATTAAGAGCGGTGGTGGTCTAATCCCTGTTCCTCCAATCCTTTTGTTTGTATATAGATACTAGCTGATATGGAGGAATCACAAATCGCTGCTCTACCAGCAGATTTAGCAGCTGAAGCTCAAAATCTTCGACGAGAATGGGAAAGTCGCAATCGTCAGTTTCTCCAAGATCGCTTATTTCCACATGGACATCATACCAGTACAACCTTATCATCTATTTTGCGAAACAGTGGTAAAGCATAAGCCATCTAGAGCTCTTTATTTTTTATAAAATCTGTCAATTATGTGCCCCGGGGCGTCATGTTGTGGTTGAGTGCGTGTAATGATGTGAATGTGGATAATAATATGTGATCGTTATTATGAATGAATAGGTATGAGGTTAAGTTCACGGTACTCAATCGCCAATGTTGCTCAACGAGCACAGTGGTCCAGTCACTGGCCTAGGGCGCCAACCACAATGGCCACACACACAGGAGGAATACTTGGTGGAAAAGTTAAAGGGAAACAATTAGTAGACAATGAAACTCTGTCGTGTCTTTTGGTGCTGCTTTTTGTTGATGAACCTCGACTAAATACTGGAAGACTTCACCGCGTTCTGCGAAATCTCTGCTATCATTCGACCACACGCCAGTGGGTGATTAGGGTATGCGAAATCTAACTTTTAAATAAAATATCGTAAAACCTATTATATTGTTCCAGTATGTAGTTCCAGTAGGACTAATACTTGTATGTATTCCTTGTTTTTATTCTCATTCTTATAGTCCTTGTTATCTGTGATGGAACGGGCAAACGATTGCACAATCAACACTCCTCCCGGAGTTGTTACAACCCGTCAGAAGTTTGATCATTTGCCATCAAGTTCCAAAAGTAGTACAATTCGTGTAGAAAATCCGAGCACGGCGGTAGAACGACGTCAAAATAGTCATACTCCGGCGTGGTTAAACATTAGCCTTGATGCAGCTTTGGGATGTCGTGCTAATGTATTCTTGCTGCAGAAAAGTGCATCTTCAACCGGTGGTAAAAAGAGTGCTATTGAACATAGACAAATCTTTATTCATCCTCAAGCCGTTCCAACAATTTGCCGGTACAGTAATTTTTTTAAAAATTCATTTTCACTGTTGTATCTTATATTTTTGCTGTATGATACCACCATACATACCACCTGTTGACAATGTCAGATCATAAATGGGCTACCTACATTTTTTATGTAGACACACCCTGGACGTTTTGAGTAACCTGGCTAAAAGCTTTCCATCCCAGTTTTTGCCATCTAAGGGTCGACCATCACTACTGTGCTTGGAACCAAGCCTCAGTAGGGCTTCCGGTGTGGTTGAGAAGAAACCTCCGACGCCACCCCCAGAAACCAAGGGTCGCAACTACTCAACTGGAAAATCGAAAACCGTCGAGAATTTGATCGACTTTTGGGATCATCTCTTAAAGCTAGACTCTGCATCCAGCAGCAAAAAGGCAAGTTTCCAATTTGAAGTACCAAGTTGTTTTTAAAGTGCAGAAAGTACATTATGTTACAATAACTAGTGCCTTTTTTAAATTTCAGGGGAAAACAATTGGTAAAACACATTCCGGTGTGAGCACTGGAATCGATCAAGGTGTTCCAGCTGTATCATTCGAAGCATCACCATTTGGTCAACTTATCTCAATGTTTGCGTACCCATTCGTCCGCCGCAGTTCTGTGCTTACTGACAAATTATTACGATTGCTCTCTCTGATCTCTCTGGGCATTCCGGACACGTCAGGGTTTGGTCGAAAAGTGCTTCTCGAAGAGCCTGAAACACCAGTGGACTCATCCATGTCTATTTCGAAATCTCATCTCAAGCTGATAATTGACATTATCACCACCAAGAGCTGTTCAGAGGAAGGATTGGAGGAGGCAACATCCCTCCTATTGAACTTGTCGTATGGCCCTCCGTCAACACGGAATAAGGTACCCAATTCGCAACAGCGTGTAAGACGTCGTATATTATCGTATTAATTAACTAGTATTTGTGTTCTGGAAGTTGGGCGTACTCAAAGGCATGTTATGTTTTTTCCCTATTGTCAGATACTTGAGTTACTTACCGATGGTGTAAGGGAGCTCGGAAATACTGTGTGCAGTCATATCGCTGATTTACAACGGGAATTACAAGCTCTCAGAAAGGAAACTACAGGAGGAGGATCATCCGAGGAGGGCTCGGGTGGAGATCATGAGAATGACAAGGGCTACAAGACGGACGCTGGGACAATTGTCGATAGGTAGGTTATAACAATCGAGTATATTTTTGTTGGCATTCCTTATATAGAGCAAGCTACTGTATTGTATGTATGGAGTGAGTGGTATTAATTCTAATCCAACTTCTAGGTTTACCAAGGAGAAAGTAATCATTCAATCTGCCAGTAAAGGAAAGGCTCCAACTGAACTTCAACTCCCTTCAATGGCCACTCTAACTTCTAAATCATCCAGTCAAGCGTTTTTCCTTCGGCTCTTGAAAGTTATCATCAGCTTAAGAGATGCTATTCGGGCTGCGATTAAGAAGCATAAGCAGAAAGGTATGAAGGGTATAATGTATATGCTAAGTATTTTCGCCTTCAATATTTTCTCAAATTGAATCGAATTAAACGAGTCTTGGTGTTTAATTGGTTTAGGAAACTTGGGTGGTCCCCTCATGTCCAGTACTATCGTTGGACCCGGTGGAGCGGCAGGGGATGCCGGTCCGAGTACTGCCGCTGGAACACCTGGTAGGCAACGAGATAGACCACGGCCACCAGTAGATGATCCATCGATAGATGGTTGGCCTATGGATGTAGATATGGAACCATTTTTATACGATTCAATGGACACCTCTGAGCCTCGCGATGCAAGGTAAGCTAATCGGTGTTTGAGCGGCTGCTTGCTCTAGTAGACAATGCTTACCCTTTCATTATAAAAAAAATTGCAATTTATTAGAACATCCGCTTCTCGCCTGCCTAGAATTCGACGTAGCGCAGCTCCCGAAGCAGTTGATTCCACTATCATCACTGGCTCATCCTTACCGCCGCTCGTGGATGTCGATGAGACAGCTGAGGATGAGACTGCTGCCGCTGCTGGTCAGTCACGACCTGAACGAAGGGAAACTTCGAAAATTGTTGCCGGAAATGAGGTCAAGGAGAATATGAACGAAAGTGTTGTGGACGAAGCTAAGCTCTTACCCAGGCTTAGTTCTCTCTTGGATTTGGACTCCCTCTGGGAAACTTTGAGCCAGTGCTTGCTCGAGTTGGGTCACACACCAGATCATCATGCCGTATTAGTTCTTCAGGTGAGTTGCCCACCCACAGAAAGCAATAGATAGATGAGGGTAGTATTACTACTTCAAATACCAAAATAATAATCTAAATAATAATAATTTGCAATTGTAGCCTGCCGTGGAAGCATTCTTCTTAGTCCATGCGTCATCCAGTGAAAGGGAAGACAAAAAGTCGAACGTCCGGGAGACTAGAGAAGCTCAGCTTGCACACCTTCATCAAGACTTACCACCGGTGTCTCCCATCGAATCCACTCGTAATGCAGCCCATGTGCAACAGCGAGATACTGAGATGCTTGACCCACATAGCTCGACAATGCTTGACACCACTGGAGTTATTACACCTTTGTCGCCCGACACACAAAAGTTCTTGACATTCGCTGGTACGAAATTAAGCTATTATTAATTTATTTTTGTTCAGTGGTGCTAGTCAGTCGTGGCAGCCATGTTGCACGTAATCTGTTTTGTTCATGCTCACCCATAGCCAGTATGTTGTATTAATTAAGGTTTGACTTTTGCTCTTGTAGAAACTCACCGCACGGTGCTGAATCAGATCTTACGCCAATCAACGCAACACTTGGCAGACGGCCCATTTTCTGTTTTAGTTGATCACACTAGAGTTCTGGACTTTGATGTAAAACGTAGATATTTCCGGACTGAATTAGAAAGACTGGATGAGGGAGTTAGACGTGAAGATCTTGCAGTCCATGTCCGTAGGTCGCACGTCTTTGAAGACTCCTTCCGTGAGCTTCAACGACGACGTGCAGAGGAGTGGAAAAATCGATTTTACATTGTATTCGAAGGAGAGGAAGGACAGGATGCGGGTGGTTTGCTACGAGAATGGTACGTTATTATTTCCAGAGAGATTTTCAATCCAATGTATGCACTATTCACCACTTCTCCTGGAGACCGAGTGACCTACATGATAAATCCGTCTTCCCACTACAATTCATCTCACTTACTCTATTTCAAATTTGTGGGGCGAGTGATTGGTAAGCGAGCGCTAGTCTTTACAATTTACTTAATTGGCATGTCATGATGGATGGAGTTTTCGTAATCTAATAGCATCAAGCATTCTATTCTACGTAGTATGTTCTAAGTTGTGGAGCACGTCTAATTAACCTTTAATTATTTGCTCATTAGCCAAAGCTATCTATGACAACAAACTGTTGGAATGTTACTTCACTCGTTCCTTCTACAAGCACATTCTTGGGAAGTACGTCAAGTACACAGATATGGAGAGCGAAGACTATAGCTTTTACCAGGGCTTGGTATTTTTAATGGATCACCACATATCTGAGCTTGGATACGATCTGACATTCAGTACTGAAGTGCAGGAGTTTGGAGTTACTGAAGTGAGAGATTTAATTGCAAACGGAAGGAACATTGCTGTTACAGAGGAAAACAAAATGGAGTATATTCGATTGGTGTGTCAAATGAAAATGACGGGTGCCATTAGAAAACAGTAAGTTGCTATTTTTAAGGGCCAATTAACTAATTAGCTTTGTAGAATGAATGAATGAATTAATAACAATGGTCCTCTTACAGACTCAATGCCTTTTTGGAAGGATTTTACGATATAATCCCCAAAAGACTGATTTCTATTTTCAACGAGCAAGAGTTGGAACTACTTATTTCGGGACTTCCTAATATTGATATTGAGGACTTGAAGGCCAACACAGAATATCACAAGTATCAGCCTAACTCTTTACAGGTAAGCAAGCAAGCAAAGAGTAGTAGGATAGAATCGTCGAGAGAGATGCGAAAAATGAAACTCGGTCAATTTAATACAACCATGTCATTTTTTTTATAAATTATGTATAGATACAATGGTTTTGGAGAGCTCTTCGCTCCTTCGATCAAGCTGAGAGGGCCAAGTTTTTGCAGTTTGTAACTGGGACGTCGAAAGTGCCTCTTCAAGGATTTGGAGCTCTAGAAGGAATGAATGGTGTACAGAAGTTCCAGATTCATCGGGATGATCGTTCCACAGATCGTCTTCCAAGTGCTCACACATGGTAAGCTCCAAATTAATTTAATTTAATGAGCAACCCTTTACAAATACAGAAGATTTAGAATTGAGAGTCTATCAAAAATCAAATATGCAATCCAATTATTTTGATCATGACTCTTTCTTTCTTTTTCCCAGTTTCAACCAATTGGATTTGCCAGCGTACGAAACATACGACAAACTGTGCACTTATCTCCGGAAAGCCATTCACGAATGCTCTGAAGGCTTTGGATTTGCTTAAGAGAAAGTCAGTGCTTCTCTCAACGTTTGAGTGATACAATTTATAAAGAAGTACCTACATATTTCAAAGATTATTTGCACGAACAATAATAGCTCTACCAAGCAATGTTAGTTTTAACAATGATTTGTAAACATAAATTATCCTCAGTATATGTAGGATATGAGATGGAATCAAAGGTTAGTTTGAAGATTGTAAATTTATACTGTGCGGAACGGTAATTTCAATTTAATTTAATAATATTAATAATAAAATAATAATAATAATGTGTAGATCAGTTTACTGTTTGTATCATCCATTCTACATATTATTGCTGAAAGAGATAATATACTTATGTATGTTAATGTTTCTTTAAAAGCTTATTTGAATCTTTCAATAAAGTTAAGGTGATTCATGATATTTATCAAAAAAAAACTGACTGACCCAGACTGACCTATTTCTACAAATATCCATTGTCATTATTGCGCACTCCTCATCATCATCATCATCAGCTCTCCTCTTCTGTCACATTCCATTACCAACATCCGCTGTATCTAAAAATGACTTTTTTTTACGTTGGTGGCCATTAAAGGCAAAGAAACAATTTCCGGGCCCCTTCTCCGGTGGCCATTAAAATTTATTTTTATCACGTTGCTCTTTTTCACCACCTAACCTTCCACATTTTTCAGCCGTCCGCCTGTCCATTTGTCAGTTTTCATAGTGTGTGGAGTGGTGTTGTAACACTCGTACTTCCATTTTTTCTTTTATTCGCTATCTTGGAACGCAATATGTACGACGACGACGCGACGTGATACTAAAGTGAAACTGACTGATTGCAAGTTGTTTGACATGTATGTAAATGGCGGAAATGCTAAGAGAAATAGGTATTTCCTTTCCCAATTTATGCATATTCCTTTTTCGGGCTTTTCCCAATCCCAATACAAAACAGTTGTTCAGGAAAGCTGACACAAAGGAGGAAATCGACTTTTTCACAAAAATAATGTGTTTTTTTTGCTATAGGACAATATGATAACGTGCCAATATGCCCCACAAAACGTCGTCGCCAATTTGTAGTTGTTGGATGCAAGAAAGAATGCTTTTTTTCGCATTACATCTCTTACGTGTGCATTCAGCAAAAAAGTTATTACATGTATACGTACATCTGAATGAAATTCCCATTTTTTTTTACAACTTTTGCAAAATTTCAGCTGACCCAGCAGTTTTTATTATCATCTATCATCATTGGGATTTGAGAATCAATAATAATAGCAAACTCAAAAAACTGTCATCATGTAAATCAGCGATCATGATGATGATCGGTTAAAAGCAAGGAGGCACGAGGCGAGTAGGTATTATGTAGGAGCCAAAGCTAAAAGTGAAATACTCGAAAAGTTCCACGCGTCCCCGTGTGCCTCATGATGTTGTAGTAGGCCATAATATGAATCTCTAGTCTAACTGTATAGGAATATAAGGATGTACTTACTTGTATTTGACTGCGTAGATGACTACTGCATGATGTGTGACATGCGACAAAGAGAACCAAGACAAGACAAAGCACAAAAAATATATAGAGAGAACCAATATCCTGGCCTCCACCTCCTCCAGTAGGTGTTGGGAGGAAGGAAGCCAATTGCAAATTTATAATAATTGTGGATTTTTTTGCTCACTATGAAGTGAGGTGGCCTGCGCGTATGACTCCCATCCCCCTCATCCACAATAACAGCTCATTTCCTTTTAAGAAGAAGAAATATTATAGCCAGCCAGCCAGATGCCTTTTTTTGGGGCAAAGTTCAGAGCTAGACAACTTGGTGGAGGAGGTGGAATGAACTCATTCAAGGCTGCGACGTGTATTTTTCTCGCATAATATAGACTTTTTTTTGAAAGATTGCAGCGCATGGCAATTTTTAAGAAATATGTAGAACATCAAAACAATAGTCAAGATAAATATGGAAATATAATAATAATGGTATTAAGTTTAAAAGCATATTAGTAGTATACAGCATAATATTATTCTTATCAGTTCACAAAATCTTGCTCTTGCAGAATGCTTTTACACGATGATATGTGCTACTGCATATTATTATATTGAATTGCATACGCGCATGTTGATGATATGATGATATGATGATGGGTCTCCTGTGATTCCCGACAAGACGACACACTCTACCATTATATTATATATTATTGTTCATGGTTACAAGCATATTCTTGGTATTAAAAGACAATAATATCCTCCGCAACGCAAATGTGAGACGACGAGCAAAGTACCCAACTTTTACGACAGGAAAAAGCAATCCAGAATATTATTACTAGATTAACATATATGTTAAAAACATGTAAAATTTCAATAAGAAGGTCTTGCACGAGTCACACTCGTACCATATACGATAATATACGACGATTCGCTTACCTCATCATCATCATCATCGCCAACATTTGTCGCAATCGTAAAACTCGTTCGTAACATGATTTATTTAAATATTACGAGCATGTACGGCAAATAATATTCTTGATAGAAGTTTGAAATATGAATAAACCGATTCGTTACTATAATTAAAAGGGTTACGATACCAAAAATCCGACACGTAATTACTAAAACCATAATATTATAATGCAGCTAATCGTCATACATGAAAAAAACGCAAAACGAGAAAAAAAATGCATAATACTTGATACTTAAAGAGATCTTAAGAAAATCTTATTAAGAGCCTTTATCTTCATAATATTATTATATTTGTGAAATTGACGAATATGAGAACATTTTACATGACATGCTTATTACATCCTGTCGTTAATGATATGAATCTCGCGTTATCCCAGTATCCCCAAAATCAACGAAATAATAATAATTTCCGTTTCCTGTTGAATACTTTGGATCTGATCTGAATCTGGATCTTTATTCCCTTCACCCTTTCACATAGGTATACACATTTTTCATGGTAATTCCTTTCGCGTCGCGTTCGCTTTCCCTAAAGAATCCCTGTCTCCCTGCTGGAACTCCTTCTTATAACCTATTCCGTTCCGTCCGATCAATGCAGTGAGATCAATCCTCCAATTTCCTGTTTGCGTAACACATCATATATTTCTCATCAAAACGCTAATTTGCTTTCGAATATTATACATTCCCGTCATGCATATATGCCAGAATTAAGTATTTCTAAATGCCTTAATAAGATCGACTGTAAAATACACATCGCCCAGTCGCTGTCGCCAGCTACATGAATCATTTCTCTGCATCCAAGAAGCCTATACAAAAAATTGACATAAAATCTCACCATTCCAAATACTCTGGAACTCTCTCTCTCTCTCTCTCCCCTCATATCTCCTCGTCTCGCAAACTGGATTTCCATAGCATTCATTCCCCCTCCATCCTCCTCCCTCTTCTCTCCCAGTTTTCCACCTACCTATAGTCATCATCATCCTCTCCTCTCCTCTCCCTCCACCACCATCAATCCTTTTATTATTCCCCTTTTCTACCTTATTTTTTCCTTCCCTTTCTCGTCTTCCTCGAAAATCTGCGTCTCCCTGGCCGTCACATCCTCCCATAGAGAGAGGAGAAACGAACGAAGGAAGGAAAGGAAGCTTGCTTGCCATCACCATCACCACCACCGCGTCTCATATCATCATCACCTCCACTCCGACCGACTCACTCCAAAACTCCACTCCACACATAATATTCACACACAAGAGCCCATCATCATCGTCATGTTGCACAATACATCATGAAATCTGTGCTGTTTTATGTGCTCCTCTCCTCTCTCTCTCTCTCTCCTTTAACATTCATTCAACATCGTGTTTTCACTCACCGTTTTGTCATGTCACACACGTATTTACTTACTAAACTACACACGACACGAAGAACGACACGATGGACGGACGCCTTGTTGTGTCTTCCTCTACAGTATCATTCATAGTATTATTATGCCAGCTAAAATAAAGCGAATCATAAAACATGTTAAATATAAAATGGTACATAAAAGACACGTCATATCGTATCGTATATAATGTACTTTTGAAAACACACGAGGACACGACGACATTCACTCTCTTCGCATGAAACGAACGGCTATAGACATGCAGAGAAAGAAGAAGAGGAGAACGACGACGAGGACAAGACAGTGATATTATTTTTTTTCCTCTCTAGCCTGTGCTCCATGGAGCTTTACTGATTGTGAGTATTTTACTATTATTATTATTATTATTATTATTATTGAGTATTGAAGCCCACGTTAAAAAAAGGACAGCGATGCCGATGCGATGGTTGGCGAGGTGTAGCATTACATTATCATCACATATAACATAAGTATATATGAAGGAAAGTAGGTAGCTAGGACAACGACGACTACGACTAGGACCAAGAAGACCAAGAAGAGCACCACCACCACTACTCACTGCCACCACCACGACGACCAGCAACTCTCTGATGCTCCTCACTCTCCTCAACTCTCAGGCATCATCATCATCAGCAGGAGCAGATTCAGGCACAGAGGCAGGCCAGGCCAGACTCTCAGACTTCACCAGACTCTGGCTGGATGAGAGCGACTTTTTTTGTGAGAAGAAGAAGAAGCAGAAGACGAAGAAGACGTTTTTTGGAGCAAGCAAGAGAGAGAGAGAGAGAGAGAGGAGAGACCTGAGCTGAGAGAACAAGAAGGAGATGTGGCAGTAGGACTTTGAGGTGGACGACGACGACGACGACCGTGGTGGTGGATTGGTGACAGACTTGCTGGAACTTGGAACTTGTTGACTTTTGTGTGTATCCGTATCCCATATTATATTCACTTCACTTTCATTCCTGTGAGTACGCTACTCTACTACAACTCTACAACTCTACCATCATCCTTCGTAGTACGTAGTATCGTATCATCATCATCCACAAAAATCCACACAATAATATCCACATCCACAACAACACACGTATCATATCATCCCCACTACTCACTCCTGCTGCTTGCGCCTAGGTATTTTTTCCTGAGTGTAAGTATCCTTATATATTTTTTTCAAGGTGTTTTTATACATTGTTTTCTCTCCTCTCAACGAGGATTTCCTCTCTTATAAATACTAATAATAAATAATAATATTACAAAACTCGTCGCCGTACTTGTTTTATAATATATAAGTATATATTCCTCCATCCAAACAACAAACAAGCGGATGGGCTTTTTTCGCTGCTTTTTTATTTGGAGTGAGCTGAGCTGGAGTTGCTGGAGGAGCTCAGAGTCAGTCAGTTGCTTGTCACCCAACTATTGTGACTTTGTAGTGTAAAGGTTGGACTCAGGATGATGATGATGACGGAACTGAGCCGTCTGTCGCTAAAATAGAGAGAGAGAGAGAGATTTGAGAGATTTTTGTTGTTGTTGTTGTTGAAAGTCAAAGAAGAATGCGTTTGGCGTCTGGTTCTTGTGGCGAGCTTGCAAACAGAGTATTTATATTTGTAGGTGACACTTATTATTATTATTGGTGTAGTACTGCTTCTACAGCGGTTAGTACTACTGCTGCTCCACTACTGTCAGGTTGGACTTTTGGGGACGTGTCAAGACGACGGGGGTTCGGGTTCAGAGGGAATTTGCGTAGAGGTGGCACGACTCTTCTGAGTGGTGGTGGTGGTGGGGACAACAGCTGGAGGGGATTTAGGTCGGACAGAGGAGGAGGAGTTCTTGTGACAAGAGTTTGCGAACAGGAGGAGGAGGAGGAGCAGTTGCAGCAGTCGCTCCGCGCCTATAGTGGGTATCAACACGATTCAGGTATGATTGCCAAAATTGCGAAAACGAAGATTGTCATTTTGGACGGGGTGCCGTATAGGTAAGATGATTTTATTGGGATTCGAGTTGTTGTTGTGGTGGTGGTATCATGGGATAGGGTAGTATAAAGGTGGATGGTTTGAGGTGGCGCATGCATGGCGGGGGGAGGGAGATTTTAGCTTTGCGATGTGATTAATTAATGGGCTGTCGCCGGTTATTGTGGATTGTGGTGGAGGGGGGTTTAGCAGAATCTCTAGCTAGTAATATTATTGTAATAGTGTAATAATATGTTATTATTATTGTAAATTAAAGGAGGAAAGGTTAATGGGAGATGAATGAAAGGATTGTTTTTTTTTGTTTGTTTGTGTTTGTTTTGTAGTAACAGTCCAGCTACTCCAACTGAAATGGAACTTGGTGGTCTGAGGAAGAATCTCACTCCGGTGTACCCCTTTGGAGGGCCTGCTCGCGTAGTCATTCCAGACGATAAGGTCGAATGGGGCTCATCTTGGCCAGAATACAATCCTGCCGAGTATACCACTTCGTCCATCCTCCAGGGGGACAAGGAATGGGCGGACAAAGAGCTTCGATTGACGGATGTGGGACTCTGGCCCAAATGGAATCAGCAGGATGGTGGGATAAATCGCAAGAGTCATCACGGCCACTACCGCACTGATGCTGATGGCTATCCTCTCAATCCTGTGGGAAGAACTGGACTCAAGGGTCGTGGAAGCTTGGGCCGGTGGGCCACCAATCATGCAGCTGACTGCATTATTACTCGGTACTTGAAATTACCAGACGGAGGATTATGTTTAAATTTCGATTTTTAAAGTTATGCTCAGTATTTTGAAATTAAATACATGATTTTTTTTTTGCGTGACTTGGTTCTATAGATGGAAGCGATTGGAGGATGGAACTATTTGTAAGCAGGACGGAAAACCTGTCCTTCAATTCATTGGAGTGATTCGTAAGGATACTGGCGATGCAGCTTTACCTGGAGGTGATTTTTTATGAATTTCGAATAATTACGTATTTTACGAATAAATATAATAATGATGCACATTAATAACATGTAATAAAAATGCTCTCTTTACAGGAATGGTTGATGCTGGAGAGGATGCAATGACGGCTGTCAAAAGGGAATTTTTGGAAGAAGTCTTCAGCATTGATGAGGCAACAGAGGAGGAACGCGAAGAACTGGAGCAGACTCTGAAAAGCGTTTTCAACTGTGGCGAGACTGTGTACAAAGGTTACGTTGACGATCGTCGAAACACGGACAACGCTTGGATTGAAACAGAGGCCATCAATTTTCTCATTCATGAGTCCGAAGATGACGTGTTTCGCAATCTCAAATTTAAGGCTGGAAGCGACGCCAAGGGTGCCTTATGGATCGATATTGATCAGAATGTGAAACTATATGCTAGTCATAAATCTATCATAAAAATCCTTGTTCAGAAACTGAATGCTTATTGGTAGGCATACTATACAGAGGCAATGATGATGAAGTTTTGAAGAGATAAACGACTGTGTTTTTACGGTGAACTTTTCCTATGTATTTCTTAGCCCTAGCATATAATGCATAAGTCTAAAAAAATGTATATCAAATCTTGTTCACGGATTCAGATTATCATATGTTGTTATACCCTCCTGATGATGATGATGTAGCGCGACTCCTCGCTCAGATCAATATGTTGTTAAGTACTTAAAATGTAAGGATGAATATTTTGCGATAAACTATCAGTACAGTAGTAGCCATTGTTTCTGAAAAGTGTACCAGGTTAAATTTGATTTTGAATTGATGTTGTATTTTTTTTTTTTGCCAAACGAATCACTTGATACGTTCTCTGGCATTTGTGTCGTATTAAGTGATTGTGTGGTGCTTATCAGCAACTAGATTAATTATTACTAAATAGGCGGAGTTACGGTTTAAATCCGATTTAAATTTATGTCGTACATATTTATAATCCACCGTCTCATTCCATTTGCTGTGGATACAAGAAAAAAATATTATTTTATGTGTGTTAGTAAAAAAAACTATACTATACAAGAAACAACCAAAAATCCGTGTATATTTATCCATGTATACTGAGCGAGAGAGGTTATAAATAACCTTGTCGATACTTTTTTCAGTATATATATATATATATATAAAATATATAGTCTGTACTCTATATGAAGTAAAAAGTGAAGAGATTCTTGTTCGAAAAACATATTTATAAGTATTCTTGTCAGTGTTTTTACAGTCACCGTTATATCCGCTAAATTGTTCGTATTTTACCGTCCGATAATATCACCAGTGTGTAATTTAATAAAAGCATGGATTTTTTTTTGAGATCCTTGACTTTGACATCATCAGGATTTAAAAAAAAAAGTAACTGGGTGCAAAAGGATTCTTTTGCCTCTTGAGCTTCGGGTTGAGTGACACCGCCAAATGCTTTCATCCCTCTGCAAACTCATATATAATATATTTATTCCATTCTGGCACGCTATGAATTTTGACACTTTTATCACATTATCAGCCAACTCCAATCTCAATATGATGGGGGAATTATTAAGTGTGCCTCTTGCTCATCATGTTTTTGCTCAGGAAAAGTTTCATGTTTCATTACGCAAGTGTATCTCTGTATCATCATCATCATCGGTGTACAGACAGATGGCTTTTAAGTAAGTACATTGATACCCAGAGGTTGTTTTGCATTTTTTCCGTCACGACAACCAAGCATCTTGATAAAAGATGAGATGTTATCAGTTTCCATTCCACTACCACTGTTTTTGACTCAAAAACCCACGGACGCGGAGCAACAACAACTCTTATATAACCTTAAAACCCTCTGTTTTAAAAGGCGAAGTGCAAGAGATCGTGTATCGCTCGTTTGCTCGCAACTATCTCATCTCTCATCTCTCCCTCTTTTGTTCCTCATCATATCTGCCTTTACATCCAGCCGACTCCCTTCCTCCTGTCCAGTAGTCGCGTTGTCGCGGTCCACGGTGCCAACACTTTGTCTCCTCACCACGTCCACCCGCAGCTTTTTTTTGTAGCATTCCATGTTTCATGCAGCATTGTGGTAACCCTCCATTTGCACAAATTGTTGAGCAATTTACGCAATTTACTCGCCCTAATAATCGACTACTAGCAGTTGTATTCTCTCCGAAAATGGTGGTCCCTACGGTTGTATCGATTTTCGTGTGGAACGCACTCCTACTAGTTCAGTTCCTCGTATCCCCTTCCAATGGAGTGCCCACCGTGGAGGAATATATGCGACAGCGGGCAGAAGCGATGCAAGTAAGGCAACTCAATACCTTCGTTTTTTGTTTCATTCATGTGTAGCTAGCTGCCTGATGTGAGTGAGCGTCATCATATCAGTTAAAAAAAGCACTCTCACAAAACAAAAATGTCATTTCCAGGTAGACACATCAATGCTTCTGGGTGGCTCCATGACATTTACAGATCGAGAAATGTTGGCGAATCAGATTCTCATGGAATTTAAGGAGAAAGAGTACCAAGAAGGGATGGACTCCAACGGCAGATTTTTTGCAGCAGCACAGCATTTCTTTCATTCGAAACCTATGATCGATCGATCCAATGTTTACCAAATAATTAGAATGATGCCTAAAGGTGTGCATAAAAAAAAAACTGCCAATTCAAAAACCAAATCCACACACCACAATGAACTCACCTATGTTATCTGTCAAAGCAAACTAAAAAATTGATTCTGTCGTAGGTGCTGGACTGCATATGCATGATGCTACCGTTGGAGACGTGAGTTACATCGCTTTAAATCTGACAAAGTGGAATAATCTGTATTACTGCGTCCAAGGCTGAGGACCATCTCATGTTCCGATTTTTTGGCAGTCAGCCTTCGGAGGGATGCGAGCCAGGTAAAGAGTGGAAGAGCGTTAGCGACCTGTGGAATAGCGCGTCCAGTGAGGAATGGGTGCAAACCTGGTTCCTATCCAGTATGTCCATGTACACTCCCACGCCGGAAGGTAAATGACAAAATAAGTAATAAAAAGTATACGCAAATTCTATCTAAAACAACCAATCAAATGTAAACATAACACAAATTTGTCTGGAATGGATTCAGTCGAATATCCCGATACAAACACGGCGTGGGACTTTTTTGAGAAAAAAATTTCAACAATTAGCAGTATAATCAATTACGAGCAAGCTTTAAAAGATAATTACTACCAGATCCTTCAGCAACATTACGACGATAATGTCATGTATATCGAAATGAGGGGTCTTTTACAAGATGTGAGTTGTAAATACTATGCATTTATTTAACACAGCTCCGTGACTTGCAGGACACAGGATTACCTCTTATTATTTTTTGCTTGATGAATTTATTTGTAGGTGTATCGCCTTAATCAGTCCATCCTTACGCCTCAGGAGACACTTCAACTTTACAAAGAAACGACAGACCTGTTTGTACGTGACCATCCGGATTTCTGGGGAGCCAAATACATTTACGCTCCCCACAGGTTTCATACTCCAGAGGGAATTCAACAAATGTGAGAAAATATAGTATATAAGTACTTTTTGAATATTAAACTACCTACATGAATGAACTAGATCAATATTTTCATAATTTTCATTTGCAGGGTAAACAATGCCGTGGAAATGAAAAACAAGTATCCCGATTACTTTGCTGGCTTTGACTTGGTTGGCCAAGAAGACAAAGGGACGCCACTGATAGACTTTCTCCCACAGCTTTTAGACGCTGCTTCCAAAGATATAAAATTTTTCTTCCATTCTGGGGAAACTGGTAATGACGGCAACAAAGTATAGTTGTTACAGTATAGCTGCTCATTATTTGTGGGTTCCAAAGAACTAACATGATACTGATGCGATATTCTTCAACGCTTTTTTTATTATATGCTTCATTTCTAGATTGGCATGGTACGAAGGTAGACGAGAATGTCGTAGATGCAGCCTTATTGAACACGACTCGCTTTGCTCATGGATATGCGCTAGCCAGCCATCCGTACATTTACCAACTTGCAAAGCAGAAAAATATTGCTACCGAAGTTTGCCCAATATCGAATCAGGTAATAATATGTATGCCGTACATTTTTAGGGGATTCAAAAAATTCGTCGTGGTATTAATGCTTGCGAATGCCAGATGCAGTGTTTAAGGCTCATATTATTTATTAATCATGTTCTCGCAGGTTCTCCGACTTATTGAAGATGTCAGGAATCATCCAGCAACAAATTACTTGCGAGACGGTTTTCCTGTCGTAGTCGCTAGGTAAAAAAGAAAAAGGACTTTGTAGTAAATTAGTAGAACAACCACTTTTATATAGGCATACTTTTTTGGTTTGTGGAATAGTGATGGTCCTGGAATGTGGGGTGCTTCCGCACTTTCCCACGATTGGTACATGGCTTTCATGGCAATCGCAGGAAGACATGGGGATCTTAGACTATTAAAACAGCTTGCCCTCAATTCCATCCAGTAAGTCCAAGGGCATTAGCAATCTATCAATCAACAACATTACATATTTTAATGCTAATGTATTTAAGAGAGTTTCCCGTTGATTTGACTTTAACAGATTCAGCGCAATGAGCCCAACAGAGAAGGCAAATGCTTTGATGAGGTGGGAGGGCCAATGGGACACCTTTTTGGGCATGGTCATTAACAAGTATGCTAGTATGGTGGACCCCGAGAAAACGAATTTAATTTACTAGGTATCGATCGACTTGGTGAAGTCTTAAGTAGAACAGGGATTGTCTTCACAGACACTGTCTTCAAAAACAGATCTTGTTTACTCACACCACAAGTGTCTTCCTATTGTGCCATTATGAGTTTAATGCACGTTTCATTTCCTTTATTATGAGCTTCTAGTGAATTCATGTTTTATTTAGTATGGGTAATATTTATATTGGTGGCATTTAAGGTGGATGAGGAGAAGAATATAATAATCATGTATATTCATATTAGTTCTTGAGTGCATTGGGTAAATGTTACAAGTCCTCCTTGTTATTATTATTATTATTATATATTCTGTATGAATTGCTTTTGGCGTTTTTATGCTATTTTACCATGTTGACTATTTTCTTATAACTTGTAACTCAATCATCATATTTACGCCAATAAAATTTTTATTCAAATATATCAACATTTTTTAAATATATTTTCTGATTCACGCTTTTAAAACTGAGATTTGACATAGATTAAATACAGAAGGATTTTTGTTCATTTCATGTATAACATTATATTGCTCTAAACATCTGCGGTGTAAATGTACAAAATAACTTGATACATCAAAAGCAAGAACCAAAAGTATTTCTGAGAAACGTACGTACAATATAATATTTCATATCGTAATTTTCATGGGAGACGAAATAGTTTTATTAAGTAGAGATATAACCCTATTTTAAGAAGTTTATCACGGATGAGCCACAAATTGTACTGGAGGTAACTTTCGAACACCATTATTATTATTATTATTATTATTATTAGTAAACCCACATTCCATTATATATATGTATATATAATTTTTGAGATTCGTATTCGTATGCAAATTACAATTATTATTACAACTAGATAGATAGTCAAAATCATAATATCTCGGTCGTCGTGAGTTGCTACTGCGTCAAAAAACTATATTATTATGTCACACGAAATTTGATACAATATCATTGGGAAATTATACGAAAACTTGTACCTAGGAATACGAAAATTCGAACAGATTGGCATCAATTGTCGAATTTCAATTTCCCCAGAATCCAAAATGTCGTACCTAATATCCCAGTGTATAATATACTACTAATTGTTGTAAATTGTACTTGCCCATTAAAGTCAAACTATTAACCCTACAAGTGGACGGTTGTCAATTTTTCGTTCGTCGTCGTCTACTGAACAGATCCTCCAAGTATGGTTCCCCTGGATCCAGGACAAACTCGTTGATGGCATCCTCAATAGTTTTATGTGGAACGTAGCAGGCAACTCCGCTCGTACTCCCACTTGCCTGACTATCACTTTGATAGCCTGAACTTAGGCTGGCTTGTTCGAGAACTTGCTGGAAGCTCTCGGTAGTGAAGACAGGAGCCAAGAGGACTTCATCTCGGTCAATGTCTGGACATCGGCTATTCATTATCTTTGCCCCAACTGGGTATTTATTAATGTTTATTGCACTGTGACTCTTCAAAACCTTTGTTATCAGCTTGGCAGATTCCTTGGAAAACAGGGTGTCATAATTGATGGCCAGATTCTTGTGGCTGAGCTGTAAAATGTGCAGTAATTCATAAAGTATATATTGCACAAGTTGGGCAGCAGGACGGGTGTTAAGCTATTAATAATTCACTAATAGAGAAACTGAATAGCTTATTGCTTTCATCATACCAGGGCCAACACGGCGTAAAAGTGGCGACATGTTTCAGAGTGATCAATTTTCTTCATGTGGGAAAATATGTCGAACAAGCGAATCCAGCTACTAGATCCATCCACGCTGCCAGCAACAGAAGATCGTCTGGAGCTACAGGTTAGATTCCAATTTACTTCAGAGCGAGGGGATTCTGCACCTGGGGGAAGTATGGGAGACAGGGGACAACCCAGTTCATCACTTTCACTTTCCTGACTTTCCTTCATCGTTGCTCCCATCACTTCCATTTCGTACTTTTTCACATCAAATAAACCCTGCGCTGCCTCCTTCTTCAGAACCGCTTTGACCTTATCTTCGAACTCTTTGATGCGCCTGAAAACAGCTTTGTCCCCGTCAGTTCTCTGAAATTACAACAAAATCAGAGTATTGAAAAAGAGCCCCATATTTAACAATTTACATCATTTGCTGTTCAATCATTTCTTTGACTTACCACATGCCACTTCTTGTATCGACTACAAATGATCCGCTTCAACGTGGCTATCATTTGGCTAACAGGAATATCCGCATCAGATTTCGATTGCTTTCCTTTATGGTACTCTTCTGAAGCTTGTCTTCGGACTTGACTGAGGAGCTCAGCAATTGAATTGATAGTTTGATCACTTTCCGACATTTGAGAGTCGTTAAGATCCAATGCAGCTGGTGGAGTCTCTGTCTTTTTATCTAGGGGAAAGATAATTTAGGACAAATCTTAACAAGACTTAACAGGACTTAACAAGAAATCTTCAAGAAATCTAGGATTAAAAAATCTTTCAAAGCTGGGGGACTGCTTGATTATTTCAGAATTAAGTACCTTGTTCATCTGGACGCTTAACTAATACACTGTTTTGGCTTAAAAGGGACACGGCTTGAAGGAACTTTTGGTGATATTCTTTAAACATGTCGTTTTGCATGAGACCATAATCAAATGGCAACTTGTGCATTTCTTGAACAAGAGCGTGAAAACGCTCTTGCACGTCGTTAGGGAGGTGGTCCAATGTTTGATACTTTTGTCCATTGAAGCCCGAAGGGATTTCAGGAATTGCTACTGGTAGCTCGAAAGGAGGTTCACATGTTTTATCTTTTACTTCTTCCTCTTCTTTGACGCCGCTGGATACCTCAACTTCCATGTGGCACGCTTCGCAGTTATCGTCATCACCAGACGCGTCGTTATTGTTCAATACTGTCTTTTTTCGCTTTCTCCCAACCTGAATATCTAGAATTGGAGGTATTTCGTCAATGTCGATATCCCCCTGTTCCGCAATTTTGGCTAAAATCAGGTTCCACTCTTCATGGCAAGAAATTAAATCCGGGGGGTCCTCGTCAAACTTTCGTTTCTTAAGTTTGTAGTCTTTCTCTTTTACCTTTATATAAAAAGTATGAACACTATATTAAGTAAAAAAAAATGCGACAAACCAACCAAACCATCCCTTTCGATATACAAATCGTTTCATTTCTGTACCTTTTCAAGGTTTAATATATTCTTAAGCCTTTCTGATTGTCTTCTTGTGCAACGGCTAGGAATCTCGTTTAGGATTTCAGTTTCTAATTTTTCAGCTATTTCGGTAGCCGATTGTTCGTCTTTTGGCGTGCCTTCTTCTGCAAAAAAAACCGTAAAAGACCTATGGTCAATCCCCCTGCTCATTTTCCGGAGTCAAAAGATATCAATTTTCTGAATACATAATATACCATTATTAGGCTGTGTACTTTCAGTTTCCGCAGTCACACCATTATTTTCACTTTGGTTCACCGCAGGCTCTTCGGATTTGTTTTCTGAATTTTCGTTAGGATTATTATCATTTTGGAGCGATCCACCGGCGTCGGGTTCGCTATTTATTGTACCTTCAATAGGAATTACTGGGGTTTCTTTTTCCAAAGTGTCTTCATTGTCATTTGTATGATCATCCAATGGTTCGCCTTCTTTGGATGTCGTGTCTTCCTTTCCTTGAAGTTCGCTTGGATTTTCAGGAGCTACCGGATTTTCGTCATCAGGATTCCCGTTTGTTGCTTCCTTTGTTGCACTACTATCTTCGTTTTCTGCACCTTTCTTTTTCCTGCCCCTCTGGGGAGGAGGCTCTCTGGAAATAAAAGAGTTTCATCATGCATCCACGTTCATTTACAAGAGTAAAAATATTGTAATTAGGTAGTTAAGGTTTTTTTACCGGATTTTCGTCATCAGGATTCCCGTTTGTTGCTTCCTTTGTTGCACTACTATCTTCGTTTTCTGCACCTTTCTTTTTCCTGCCCCTCTGGGGAGGAGGCTCTCTGAAAATAAGAGGAATAAGAGCTTCATCATGCATCCACGTACATTTACAAGAGTAAAAATATTGTAATTAGGTAGTTAAGGTTTTTTTTGTTCTCCTATCCTCTCACTTTCCAGTTAGACGTGCTGCAAATGCTAGCACATCCTCATGCAGGGATTTCACTTGCGTCGTGTACACGTGAGTGACACTGGACAGAAGCAAAGCAGACTCGGCAAGGTCCACATCTCCACCTGCCTGCTCGTCAAAATGAATGAACACACTGTCGACGACCTAAAAAAATGCATGACACGCCGTTTGTTTTAGTTACCGTGAACTTTGTTGTGAAATTAGTGGTAGACCTAATAGGAGCTTTCACAAAAAAAAATTCTCAATTTTACCTGTTGCAACTCTTCATCAAAAGGATCCTTGATTTTTTTCAGTTTCAGCACGGTATCTCGCGTCGCAGCAGATAACATGGAGTTGTAGACATCGTCACCGTATCCGTATCCATCATCATCACCGGCATCCGACCGAGATCGATCATAATTAGCTCGTTTTCTACGTTTAGGTGGTTTCGTGTTGTTACTCGAGCTACTCTGCTGATTTCTTGCTCGCTTTAGCGCTGTAGGAGTATGAGTATGACTAGATTCTGAAGGTGGCATATTGAGGGTGGCTTTTGCAATACTGCAAAAATAAAAATGGTCCACAAGCACACATTAAATCAACACCAACACTATTTGCACATCAATCATTTTAAGAAATTGTATTGGACGCCGGGGTTTACCTGACATCCATATTCTCTGGAATAAACAAAAACTTGTACTTTAGGGTACTCTGGAAAATATAAAAATGATGGGTGGAGCAGCTACAATCATATTTGCCAAACCGTGGTAATTTAATCAAAGTCCGCTACGACTGGAACGCGAGTACCCGTAAACGTAAACTGACTATTGTCAACTTCTAAAGTTATATCTTTTTACAACTTATTATAAACACTGAACAATCGACGGAACATTAGTGAATGAAACCACTCGGATTTATAAAGTAAAATTATTGGCTAAATTATAGTTGTAGCTCGTGAGTGTGAGCATGGATGGAATATGCAAAATGCTTATTAATACTTAAACACTGAGCCGGTGGGCTAAGGGTGGTTGTTAATACCCCCAAAACGTACACAAATTTCACAGCTTAAATAATATGATATTAACGTGGTTACTAAACAAACTGACATTGACCTAAAGCATATTATTATATTTGGAAACTTATATCTACTACTAAACTTATTATAGGCAACAACCTGATATGACAATTAATGCAGCGTGTTTAATGCAAAAAAAACAGTGACACGTTACTTTTACGATTTTTTGTGCTAGCTTAAACTTTTCTTAATTATCCTATTCTTTTTATATAGGCATTATAAATGCAAAGTTGGTCCAAACTATGAACTAAACGCTTCTTCTGCTGGCACCACCACCCCACAACACGCATCTCTCTCCGCGTGCGATTTATTTTTACTCACTGAAGCAAACCTCCTTTTAATCCCACACCTTGTCATGCAAAATGTAGGAAAACTAAAACAATGATGATGATGAGCCAATATATATGTTTTTTTTTAATTATTAATTATTTCACTCTGTGGGCTTTTCTGTTCCAACGTTTGAAGCTTTGTAGTAGGGTAACCATTTTAAATGGGTTTTCCATTAAATCCCTTTGTATAATATTGGAGGCAACCCTTCGATACACAATTTTTATGTCTGAAATAATAATAACAATTAATAATTACAGTTTTCAAAACAATCAAGTAGGGATATAGCGAGAGGTTTCCTCCTCTCTGTGATCCCCGCCGTGTTTTGCGTGCACGTAAATTCACGAAAAAAGGACTAGTGCAATTGCATCTTGCTCTTGCTAGGCTTTTCCATAAGTTACCTGAGCACGAGCAGGTTTTACTCCTCCATCCTATATGTTACCGTACCGTAGATAGCACGTAGCGTGCTCCAATGTTTGCTGGAATTATCGAGCTGATAACTTGGCACACTTAACGTCAAGGTGATAACGTACCTATTTGGAATAACAGCAAAATTGCACATTGCTAATGCACCGTGTAGCATGAAAAATTAACTCACTTGTGAACTACCTATACTACTACTACTACTTTTTGCAATTTAATTCTGGTAGGACATCGACATTTTTACATGTTGGTTGTATGTATGTGCATGTCGGCTCTGAAATATATGTATTGTTGAGATATTATGGTCATATCATTACATTCATATAATATACAGGCTTTGCTTTGGTCTCTGCAAATATATTTTATAGCATGTATATAAGTATGTACATTACATTATGTACCTATGTATCGCTTGCAGGCATATAAGTATTATTCATATTGTTAGAGTAGAGTAGCTTAAGTTGAGTGAGAATTGGATCTTTGGAGGAAACGAAGCGAGCAGGATTTCATATTAGATAGGTATTATATCGTATGAACTTTTAGGGATCGTATGTATATACGAGCATGCATATAATGGGAACCTTTATATACCTATAAAAAGTAGTTCTTCTTATTGTACTATTGTAAATATAGGTACACGTTTTATATCCTCCCCCAGCAGACCTGAAACATTGGCTTGAAAGAGTTATTATTGTGGACCTAGCAAATACATACACAAGGGATATATATATGAGCCCATTATTATCGGGTTGAACAACTCTCTGCAGAGATTGAGACCGTCCGTCTCCGTATCTCGTAGGGTTTTGTTTATTACAATACATCGAGTGCATTGAAAACTCATAAGATTCACTCTTCCATCATCATCATCATTAGTATCGTCGTTGTCGTTCAGTATTGCTGGTGGTGTGGTTTTCATGAAAGGATGATGAATGAATGCTTTGCATTTGATTGCTTGTCCATAACTACACTCGCCTTTGACCACCACTTCCCTTTCATTGCAATATACTGTTCTGTCAAACAGGGCTGTTTAATTGGGGGCTTGTTCCTCTTTGATGGAATCAAGAAATCTGGTTATTAACAAAGCGTGTTCCTATAAACGTGTATTATTTGCCAAGGTTAATCATGATTAGATGCATCATAAACTTACAATTAGTTAACTATTTGCTTGGGATGTCTGCAGCAGAACTGCCTAACAAACTGCATAACGTAGCAAACGAAATCAGGAAAACTGGAAAACATAATGGCTTGACTTGATGAATGGTTTCCGCGTTCAAATAAAAACTTAGAAAAGATGAAATTATGTCGCACACATTTACATTCCATAATTATAATTATAACTTGTGCAATTGGGATCGGACTGATAAAGAAAGCCAATCTAACATGGTTTATCATTGTAATAGAAGTAAACTACATGCTAATGCTAACGATGACAAGTTAATTAATATATCCACAGAGAGCTTTCCTGTACATCCAAAATGTGTGTATACTGCGTTCCACGTGAAACGCCACTCGTTCTGTTTATCTTTA
>JAANSN010000814.1:0-45308 GCA_036850665.1 Dicranocentrus wangi
ATTTTGGACACCTTGTAATTTCAGAATGTCTTTAAACCGGTTGGAATTTGTGGGCTACCACGCTGTATCCAAATCCACAAAATTCAAACAGATTATATAGTGTAGAATTATTTGAATTATGCAGAACGGGAACTGATATTTGAGAGTAAGTATATTTTCTTAACACGGGGACTTGGTATGGTAGTTAGCGGATTTGCATTTTGCATGTAAAAACGTAGAATAAACACATAGTCAACCAGTCATAATAATGAAATAAAACTCAATGCGCCTCGAACTCGGATTAAGCGGAGCCAAAAGCTAATAATCATTTCTTGACACAAGCAATCTACATTCCTTTGCCCTACTGTAATTTCATGCCTTTTCCATATTGTGCTCAGGTGAGGCGGAGGATGCTTAAACGCTTCATTTCACTTGATAATACAGATACAGTAGTTGCTAACTAAAGAATACGTTATGGTTCCACTTCCCCTCACAGATCCTATTCTTCATGACATGAGCCATCTTCACCAGTGACATATTAAAGTGCTTTAAAATTGTGGCGAGCAGACGTAACCATGCTTTTATGTTTGTAGTAATTTGATTGAATGCCTGAAAATCCCCAACTCTTCTTGGAACTTTGGCCATCTGTAACTCTGTAGTGGACCTTTACGTTTGGCTTCCAGGTGGGCAGAGGAAAAGAGCTTAACCTGCATGTAATTTCCACTCTCTTCACAGATCACCAAGACAGGATGAGAGATGAGAAGGACGAGTTAAAGAGGAAGTTATGGTTGGTTTTCAACCAAAGTGAAAATCGACAAAAATATTATATCAGACCATTTTTTTTCAATTTCTGCCTTTTCAATGGTAATTTTTCCCTTTTTGACTTTTCGTAAACGAGCCTTTAACGTTTTAAGAGAATGAGGCGACAAAAGGCACTCACTCTCGCTAGCACACCTTATGAGAAGAAAATCGAGTAGAGGGCTGGATATCTTTCTGGTGTCTTTTCCTTCGTCTTCTTTCTGTCGGACGGAGCGGAAGTGGTTTTGTTTTTTTCCTTAGTACTTTCTTCGCCGATACCGTGACTGCAGTGTTTTTCCAAGTAAACCAAGTGTGGTGTGCTTGACTGCGTGTAACCGTGGCTTATCTTGATTTCAGGCACATGCTCTTTAATCATTAGTCACTTAAGGAATACACAGGGATGAGCTACAACGTTTTTTTTTCATTTTCTTTGTATATCTTTCACACAAACGCCTTTTTTTCTTTCATCCAACAGTTTTTGTTCTTGCTTGAATTCTCGAGTTTAGACGGATGATATTGAATTTTCTAAATTCATTATTGCATTTGCATTCGCGACCATTACTTCTTGAGCCCCTGAGTAAAAAGCTGATGATGATGACACTTGAGTTGAGCTCTCTTCTCTGCAGCGGATATGGAAGATTAGCGGATGTTTGTTCAAACATTTGCCAACCCACACTTTTCTCAATCTTCATTCATTCCCACTTATTATAATAAACCTCCTCTTATTCATGGTAGTCAAGATCGGGAGTGCAGCTTGAAGAAAAATGTGTAGCCGTAACAGAGTCATGATCCTGCAAATTGTGGAAATTGGGAAAAAGCAAAAGAGCATTAAATTATGCATGAAATTTTATCCCAAAGCCGGGATTGTGGTTTCAGTTTGTGAATTAGTCGCGGTTGATATTTCTCCTGCTCCATACATCCTCATTGATAGTGTGCGTCAAAAAGGGGGATTTTGCCCATGGAGCTTTTTTCCTCCTGCTGATGCTGCGGAGCTGTAATCGGGAAGAGAGTAAAATTAAAGCATTTTCTACAAATTATTACCACGTAATTTTTCCTCCTCCACAATGGCTATCCAGAAAGGAGGAGAATAATTTTGTAAGCGAATGATATGCATATCATTACCATTTATACGCAAAAAAATGACAGGAAGTTTGGCATTTGTCACAGAATTTGGGGAATTATGGATTACAATTTGCTTATAGAATGTCAGTATATAGGGACTCGACGACGCAAGTTGAAGTAATTTTAACCTGTAAAGGTGCTTTATAAACAGATAAAGTATTCGTAGAACCGGATTTCGTTTGGAACGCAATGCAATGGGAGGGTTCACTAAATGTGTTATCTCTCTACATGTAACTGTAAATGTTTCATGTATTTCTGCGCTCATCATATCTGATTAAACTGTTCAATATTCTTATTTTAATTACTGTGAACCAATCTTTAATCAGTCCGAACCAACTTGTGTCATGGAGGACATTTCAAAAATCCCAAAAGGTTAGTTCCGTCACAATAAATACGTATCATTATCAGGTTGCAATCATTGTAACCATTCACTTATCATTGTGTTTGTGTTTTATGTCTCTACAAAAAGAGACGCCTCCTCTTTCTTTGTTTCTTTTAAAAGGAAGCGACAAAGCCGAGTTGGTATTGTTAAATGCGTATATTATGGCTCCGTACATGATTCCTTTTTTACTTAACAATAGGTTCTCATTTTCAGGCGGTCTCACTCTAATCACAGCAAACAGACCCAAAAGGAAAAGCAGAGACCCTTTTCCCAAAAATTATAAGTACCTTAGCAAATCGATCAAACGAAACATACCTGGATGGAAGGAAGCAATCTGGCCAAGAAAAAGCAACTTTTTATGGGGCAATGCAATGCAGGGAATAATGTGCACAAGTAGTGTGGAAAAAAAGATGCCGAAGCCGAAACGCATATATGTAATATGTTTCAACGAAACACTTCAAATTAATCATGAGCCTGAGTTATGTTCTCTCGACTTTTGACAAGTCATTGAAAGATTTGTGTGGTAAAACTGGAGGGGGCGATCGGTGGGAATGAGGAATATTTGTATTTCTCCTCCAACCGTTTAAATACTGGCTATTAAAAAAAATACAAGTATCAGTTCTCGTATCCATGCATGCTGGTGCGGTTGGTTAAAAATCAGGAGAGAACAAAAAAAAACTAACATAAAGGAAACAAAAACTTTGAGGTAATATTGCCCTTCACGGATGTAGTTGTTGTTGATGATTTTTTTTAAATCTGAAAGTGCAAACTGCATTGATATCGATATGACGCTTTTTAAGACGGCGGACGCGGAGCGGACGGAGACGCTCGTATTATTATTATTATTATTATTTGATATTAGACAGTTAGCTTAAATCAATTTAGGCATTTCAATCAATAAACTTGGTAGGAATTCCCAGTGGATGACCATTCTAAATATTAAATTACAATCCCTTTTTACCTCAATTACAACTGAAAGTGAGTGTGCGAGTAGAAACAAAAAGAAATAGAGATTTAATAGGATTGCGCTTCCCTGCCGAGAATTTCAACAATCAATGGGTTTAGTAAATTATTCTTATTTAAAGAATCACCATTCCCCGTCATGATCATCATCATCCTCCCCAGCCTACATGCTACTCCTTAATCGCATTTCTTTACTAAATGAAAAAAAAATGCATTTTGCTACTAGAAAACAAAGCCATGGGGAAAACGATATAAAAATTGTTTTCAACTGCGGCCATGCATCATGCTAGGTTATCCGAGTCAGGTATTTAGTGTCTGGCTGGCGTGCACTCGAGTTTGCTGCATCAGCATCGAATCAGCGTTCACGCTGTGACCAAATCAAAATATTAAAAAAATCATTGCTTATATGAGTCAAAAATAAGAAACAGGAGGCATGTTTTTTTACCAAGTCCTACCATTTTTGATTCACCCGAGAATGTGGGATACAAATACTCAATATACATACGCAGCTCTAGCAGCTCTTCTTGCCTTTGCCGACTTCAAATCTCAAATATTGCATTTCATTCATATCTCATATTGATCTTTTTCCTCTGGTAGTAGTAAAAACCGTGCTAGTTTGATTTCAGAGAGTTTAGTGAGTGATGTGATGAAAAATGACCAACAAAACCCGACTAATCTGTCTAATCTACCGAAACAAGTTTTACCTATATATATGCACACTGTCGATATTATGTTTTAATAATAACGCTTTCTCACTCTCTGCTTCGGCATCTAAAAACACGATATAATAAAATAAAAAAAAGTAGATCATTGTTTATTACTTTTTTCTCCTCTCTCTCTCTCTCCCTCAAAAGATTAAATCACAACCAGGCATGACTAGGCCTTTCAACAGCAGCATGATGACCATTATTTAATAGCTAGCTGGCTGCTCACATTTTCTAATTCATTTCTTCAGGATCATGATGTCAATCTTAATTCAAATTTAAATTGAATCAGATCACTAGGATGGAGGGATTTCGAGAGAGAGAGAGAGAGAGAGATTTTTTAGCTGCATAGGTGGTGACGGTGGTGGTGGTGATGGTGGAGGTACTTTGCTTTGCAAAGAAAAAGTGCAAAAGGGATTACAATTCTGGACATAAAAGCAATTTCACGGATGAGATTCAATTTGATTTTAAAATCCCTACACTTTTGTTCGCCCCCGTTCGTAATTGGTTAGTGGTGTTTCTATTAATAGTACACGCAAGAGTGGCCTGCATTTCTTTTTAGCTTATTGTGCCTTCCGAATTATTCCCATACAAAGTCATTATAGGTATATTATATTATGTATTATTATTATTATTTCACTAACACACATTCTCTCCTTCATTCTCGACGCTCAACCAAGACTGAGCGGAATAACAATGGGGAGAGAATGTGAGTAAATAATGGAATTTAAATTCGAATTGAGTCTAAATTGCCTCTGTTCGGATCTTGCAGAGATGATGTGTCAGAATGAGCTCAAGCTGGCTGGCCAAATCTGATTTGAAAGCTTTAATGAATTTAATAGTCAAAACTGTGAGCCATTTTACCAGCGCCACTACACTGCCTTTCCTGGCCTACTCTAATTCTCAGACAATGTCCTACTGTGATCGACTTTTGATTCTTGGGGAGCGTACAGAAGAAGAATTCTACTACTAACTAACATATGCAATAATAATAATACTGATTGTGAGTTGTGAGTAATATTGTCTTGTTATATTTTTCGTACTTCAATCAAACCATCTTGTAGGGATGAGGTGCTTATAAGTAAGAAATATTGTATTATTTCAATATTTTTTTCTTTCTTCCTCGCCACAACCGTCATCATCATCATCATCATCATCAATAAAACATGAACAGTAGCTCGGAACTCTAATGAAACTAATCACAAACTACAATCTACATGTCGTGAATATAATATGTAATTAGGGAGAAATGCTAGTAAGTCATTTAATATAATTTTACTTGTGAAATTTCTCTATTGTGCATTCACAATGGGATATTAGCCACTGTCAAAAGTTGACTACTTAACCGCTTCAACTCCAACTCTACCAATTTAAACGGGATGGCTAACCCATACCATACATACATACCATACCATATACCTCTCTCGCCGACCATCATTATAATTGTCGTCATCATATCGTCATCATCATCATCATCATCAACCGAATCACTCACCTCATTATTGACAACATCACAATTAACCTCCGTTTTACAATCCAAGCAAAAGTTTTTATTGCCTTCGATCAAAATGTGAAAATTAGTTGAGGATTTCAAATAAAAGAGATGATGCTATTTGAGTTTATCTAATTGAACGGCATGCATGATCTATTTGTCATTACATATTTCCTTTAGTTACTACAATACAGAAATCATTGATGGGTTGTGTTTTCGTGAATGTTAGGTCGTACTATAAGAATGTCTTGTGATCAATTGATCGATGTGATTGTAGCTAATTTGAATCACTGTGTAACGAACCAAGTCACGCTCTAAATATTTTGCAATTGAGCGCTCATTGATTTAATGCCATTTATATAAAATACACACTCCTCACGTACGGCTTATGCGCAAACAGTTAGTTAAAGGATTTTAGTTGGGTGTAGTTTTGAAGAGAGATGATAATGTGCACATTTCGAGCATGCATTGATTGTTTAGAGCGATTTGCATCACAATGACTTTATGGCTTGCCCGAATCGCGTCACAAAAGGAAAGCGTTTAAAGAGAGACGTCGCGTCGCGTAATGCGTTTGCAAAGGGAAAAAATGTAAATTTAGTACATTCAGTTGGATTATCACAGAAGCGCAGACTCTTTACTTTAAAGTAGACAGTAAGGGTCTCAGTCAGTCAGCCAGTCAGAGTTTTTTTTCACTCTGATCAAGTGATTCAAGTGGTAATCATGCCTTGAGGCTGAGAGTCAAATTAGCATAATATGAGACTTCACAGCAAAGTCAAATCTCCTTGAAATCAATTGAACACAGATGAGAGAAGATGAAAAAAATGGCTTTATGGCGAGACGACGATATTCTTTGTTGCAGGCAGAGAGAGAGAGAGAGAGAGAGAGAGAGTAGGACATAAAGGGTTATTTACCATTAAACTTGCTCAACACTTGATTTTTCTGATTGGCTTCCGTTCCTTGAGTCAAAATGCGAAATCCCTCCTTCGCCATATTTAGCAATTGCTTTAAGGCAAATGGCAATTTGAATAATTAGACATTATCTAGTAACTTTTTTGTTTGTGGAGTGGAGAGCATAGATGAGACGGATGGGTGCAGATAATTTTTGATGTCTCAATTACAGGGAGACAAACAACGCTGATGGGATGTTGGTGGAATTTGGAATGATTCGCATTGGCTGCTGGTTGACTGCTGCTGGGTTGGTTGGTTGGCATTCGCAGACTGATACGATTCTCTTTTTTTTTTCTTAAAGGAAAAGTGGGCCGTTGAGAATGCCAAGGAGTATTTTGGAAAATTATCATTGAAAAGTCAGTGCTCAATCGGTAATTAGACGCAATCAATTTTCATCTATCGTTTCAACTCCAACCAGAACAAAATCAAAATGATAATGGTAATAGAAGTACAAGTGGGATTTTTTTATCAATCAAGGAGAGATACACGGATTTGTGATGGGGCTCCCATTCCATTGCATTGCATATTTATTATTGGTGCCTTCAATCAAGACCGATAATTTTTGTAGGTACATACTACTCACCATCATCACCATCATCCATCTCCATCCATCCACCACTCGACTCGACTCTCACACAACTTGTTCATGGGGCACATCAGCAGGCTAATGAAACCATTAGTTTATTTTCTAGAAAACGCTAATATTTTGGTCTGTTTATATTATCGAGATAATAAGTGAGGGCTAATGTATCTCTTTTAGCTCATTATCAAGTTTATTGCGATTCAATAAACAGAAAGGGCTCTGCTCTTAGGCTTTTGGTGTAATTAGCTTCATTAAGGAAACATGTAATGTAAATTGACTCATATTTTTCTGTTTATTGCGAACGCTGACTCTGTGTATTCCACACAGCCAATGTTGTTGATATTTAGATCTTTTTGATTTGGATCCTATTGCTGCTGCTCCTTAAAATGTGTTATTTTTATAGGAAAATGCTTCATCAGAAGAAACTCGTCGAAACCTTTTGGTTTGCTGCAGCCCAAATGAATCAATACACTATCAATTAGAGCCGCAAGGGTAATTACCATTAAAAATTGAGTTCCTAAAAACCAAAATAAAACATTTACAAGAACAGGTAGTTCGTGATTGTTGCTCACTCATTAATGATATTTTGCGGTTAATGACAAACCAGGAATTTCTTACAGTGCCGTTGTTGCTGTTGCGTTGCGTTTCTTGCTTTTGGTTTGGTTGGTTCCAACTAACCAGAAAATCGATGCAACGCTATATATCATCAAAATTCAGCGCAAAAAACAAATCCTCAACAACCCCCAAAATGTAGACTAATAAATTTTTTGAACAGCTAGTTTTTCCCTTCCTTCTGAATAAAATGAATATTTACTTTAGGAGAGTCAAGCACCTCTAATTTCATTCCATTTAGGGGATATAAAAGGTCAATAGTACCGTAATGGAGATTTACTGGCAGGCACATTAGCGAGAATCCATTTGCAAATACTTTTCATTTTCATGCCTTGTTTTTCGCCACGTCATAAAAAATAACTAGAAAAAGGGCCATTATTATTATTATTATTCAGGCATTGAATAAAAGTGATCAATGTGGTGTGAACAAATGTGTTCCTATTAGACCAAGGCGACGACACTACTACATACAACCAAAACTATATAACCATCTATCTCAAATCGAATATTTTATTAGAGTTTATGTGAGCACTGAGCACTGATTGAGTGAATGAGTGAGTGAATGAGTACCCTTTTCATTCAATCTCTCTAGCTCTGCCTCTGCCTCTGACTAACTAATGTTCATTGTTTGCTTTCTTTTTTAATTCTCCTCAATTCTCCCATATAGCCTAAGAGCACGGCTACGTACATGATATGATGATGATATGTTAGCTAGTTGGATTGTAAATATCGTTTTGTGCAGAGCATCGTATATCGCATCCCTCTGTTTGCTTTTTTGTATTTTATTAGAGTTTATGTGAGCACTGAGCACTGATTGAGTGAATGAGTGAGTGAATGAGTACCCTTTTCATTCAATCTCTATAGCTCTGCCTCTGCCTCTGACTAACTAATGTTCATAGTTTGCTTTCCTTTTTGATTCTCCTCAGTTCTCCCATATAGCCTAAGAGCATGGCTACGTACATGATATGATGATGATATGTTAGCTAGTTGGATTGTAAATATCGTTTTGTGCAGAGCATCGTATATCGCATCCCTCTGTTTGCTTTTTTGTGAATGCCAAAAGTGTACACGTTTGTAAGGCATTTGATTTTGTGCATAAATGAGTTGCACACTTGCAGACAGTTGAAAAAACTAAAAAGAATTGATGGTGTGTAAAAAAAGTTCTCGGGTAATATTAACAACTAGCATATTAGTATTGTGGTGGTGTTTGCAGGTTATAGGCAGACCGTTTTTATGCCCAAATAGAATTGACTTTGTGATCCTACTCCTCTTTTCATTCACACCGTGCGTCTCTCTCTCTCTCTGACTGACTGAAAGAGAGCCCTGTCTTGTCTATATACAGAAAAATAAGACCTGCAAACAGCAAACCTCCATAATTAGCCGTCACCCATTTCACGCGTCACCTTTTCAATTCAAACCTGGCATTGATTGACAATTGAAAAGGCTAATTCTGAATGCGGAATATTTTTTTTCTCCGTTGTTTCCCCATAAACAACTCGCGAGAGCCTTGCCACTCTCAGCGTTGTAATAATGATCTAGATGAAGTTTTAAACAAAGTGAGAGGTTGGTCTCCCCCTTTCTTATAGCTGTTGCGAAATTTGTGGAAAAAAACCTGAATCGACTTATTTGTACCAGAATAATAATAATACTTACTATGAGTGTTGTATTTGTATTTGCTCAATAACTGTGCATGAATGGAGAAACAAGTGTCATGAATGGGTCTGGCCGAGAAGACAAGCATTAGGGTGGTGAGCATGCAGTAGTGGTGGATGGTGGTGGAATAGAAGAGGAGCTGATGAAACCCTATTATATTTTCATGTCATGAAACAAGAGAGGAGAGAAAAGAAAACCTGTTTCAACCTCCAAAACACATACATTCATCATAAAAGCTTATTAATTCCCAGCCTGCCTTTTATTCTCAACTGCCATGTAGCCTGGACAGAAGTAATGATCAAAAACAATCAAATGTCTACAAATCAATTCTACAAATTTAGCAAATTGACAAGACGGGTTGAGTTGAACGGGAGGATAACAAAGGGGAGAGTTGGGAAAAGGCAATATTTGAAGAGGGGAGGAAGAAATTGCGTAAACCAGGTGTTTGACAAGTCTGCGGTCCCTGCTGGCTACCAATAAGTTTTTGCCTGCCGTGGCCGTGAACATGGATGGAACTGATGGAAGGCCTCTCTATGACTATAGCCAATTTAGCCAACTTGTTATATATTATTATACAACTAGATAGAATAGAACCATGCCATGTTCACATTATGTAGTCCCACTTGTTGAAAGATTGTTTGTAATTCCTTTCTTATTACACATGTCCATCTCTCAATTTTAATAACTTCACCAGTCCAGCTTCTGGACTTGATATTCACCCGTCTAAACCGAGTGAGTGTAGTCTAGTCCTTCCTTGTTGCTGTTGTTGGTTTTCCTCCTCTGGCTCGTCGCAATAAAAATCTCAGCCTTGTCTTCTCTCTAAACTCCTCCAAATGATTTTGTGAATGAGTGGAATACTGATTTGGAAAAAAATACGAGAAAGTTGGGCATGGCCTTCAGTAATTCACTGATTTACACACATTTTGAGGGAACGAAATGTAAAAATCGTGAAGACTGACTAGTTGAATGCAATATCTGCAATGCAATTCGGTACTGTTAGGACTGCTATTGCTTGGTGAAATGACATGCCTTGTAAATCAGTTTCAGTGAAATGGACATTTGAATCGAGAAGGAAGCATATAATATAATCCGAGAGAAAAACGAAGGAACAGAACATCGCATCCTCGGATGATTGAATGATCGACACTGCCCATAAATCCCTGTTGTGTAAAATGCCCATCATGCCCATTTCTTGGCGAGATACAGATACAATACATGAGGCTAACAAGTAGGAACTAAATTGTCCATAAATATTTCATATGCATTTGGCTGCTTTTATATAAGATATTTAAATCATGTAGAGATTGTGGTGTGGTGATAGCTAATTATTAACTATTTGGGAACAAGCGCTCAGCGCTCCTCACTCACGACGAATTCGACTTTCATCTTCCTTCAAAAAAATCATTCCAGTGCCTTTTAGCAAAAAGTCTCTCTGTGCACATACATATCCAGCAGTGATAATCTACCTAATTTTTCTCAATCTCTTTCTAATTTGGCTTGCCCTGCTCATGCAGCATTCATAGGTACATATACATCTCCAACTCCACGCTAAAAAGGCAACTAATCACCAAAAGTCCGTATAACCTTGCTTGTCCGTCCACTAGCAGTTCTATACTACCCAGCATAATTGACAAGAAAGGGAAAGACATGAAATATGAGCAAAGTGATAACAACACTTAGCACAGTATTATTATTATGATGATGATCACAGTTACAAGTTACACAAGTTGGGTAGTAGTCGTGTACTACGTGTGGATCTGCAAACAATGGAATGGAGGGGATTGTTTTGAAATTCGTACTAAATCAAACTCCGCTCGGCATGTTCGCTAATGAATTTAATAACATTTTTATAGAGACGACTAGAGAGATTGCCACTTTGTTATGGAAATCATTTACCATTAATCTTGTATTGCTTGTTAACTCGGTTAGTCTATAACCCAACCTTTTGCGTAGTACATCAATATATTATGCCCTCCTAGAGCTGATGCTGATGGTCACCCCATCGCTTCCCACAGTTCTACCATGCAGAGCACAAGGAAAACGTGTAGCTATTCTCTATCATATACATACCTAGGTAATATCGTTATCATCATCGTCGTCAGTCAATTCTGTTTAAAACTTCCAATCGACTGACTGCGATAGTGAGAACCAAATATAAAGATTTGCATTTTAACTCTAATAATCATCGATCCGACTACCTTATCCCAATAATACCAATCCCAACAGTAAAAAAATAAATAAAGAGGAGTGTAAGGAGCAGTAGCCTAATTAGATTTTGTTTTGGGATACATAGTCAACTCCCCACGTCCATTACTCATATAGGTTCCCTTTTGAACTCCTAATCAAAATCTTTGAATCAGTCAATAACATGTCAGCCATTTTTATGCAACCTCATCATTGTTGATGATAGGAGTGGAAAGGAAAAAAACGAGAAATGAAGCGGGATGTGTAGGCATTGCATTGGTTATACATTACTTATATAATATGTGTACCTCGAAGAAACAGAAGAGACTCACGTAATTTTGTTCAGTTTCATTGAATCTGCCTGCTCACTCACCACTCGCACCATTTACTCGGGGGAAGGAAGATCTGACTGAAACTAAAGCTGCGTGTAAAGCGTTTGCTCATGATGATGATGATGGCCTGATGATACCTCATAATATGTAATAATTTGTTTGTGCACTCGGAGAGTCATTGTTGTTTCAACAAATCGAGATTACAGAGAGCTCTCGTTCAATGATGCGCTACACAATGAGAATCATCATGGAATAATATATTTACTACTTCGTTTTCCAGTTGCAACTCCCGTCTCTCTCACAGCCACATCCTTTGTGACGACGCTTATAAAAAAAGATTTTTATATATACCGAAAACTCAGTGAAGCCTGCGCCTCAAGGCTTGTTATATACATTCTAAATTCGTATAAACATGTATACCGTGTTGAGAGAGAGAGAGAGAAATTACATCTCGTCATTTGTTTGATTGTAGAGCTGTATATATAAAACGTAGCGTATTACTCAGGTATTCATCATCCTGATAAACAATGAGCACTACTGCGCTGCCCAGTAGCAATTTCATCATTAACTATTCAGATTCAGATGGGCAACCTGGAGGTATGCGAGAGGCACGGACAATGAGCTCCTTGTTTCGGCTGTAAAAATATATTATTAAATGACACATTATTTTCGTGGTAATGCTAATGGTAGGGTTGGGTTCACAAATTTCCAGTTTTCAAACGCTTATAAAAACTTTGTACCTACCTACTTCGTATTTCGTGTGTATACATATACATACCAACTTTGAAAGGGATGCCTTTGTCCGCGATATAGAGCCCACTTATACTGGACAGGAATTTATGAACAGAGTTTTTGGATCATTAGGCCTAATGAATGGCGCCTCCTCGTAACTCAACCCTTTATTATAATTTAACTTTTTTCTTTCCATATATTTCCAAACGCACTGCCCCTTTGCGCCTGCATGCATGCATGGTGATGTGATGAAGCACAATTTTTTTTAACTTGATGTTTAGCCACCCGATCCATATTATCAACCATGAAGTTAGTTAGTTAACAAAACTCTCTAAAATATTTTGAAGTAGTTGTTAGTTTGCAACTCATTGCATGTTTGCTCATTGAATTGCTCCACCAATTTTTTTTTTATATTTTACTCGATTATCGTGATGTCGTCGTCTTCTCAAATTTGAACCATTTTCAGAGAAAACAGAATTTGTGAACATTGTGAACTGATTTGCAAGTGCTTAGCTATAAATCACCGTAATGTAATGCGCTCTGGTTTCACGATCTCGTTGAAAAACAATAGACAGGAAAATGGTTTACAATTTACACAGTGTACAGTGTACACCCTCGTAAAATAATTTATTCTGGTTGATTGTGACTCCGGCATTTTGCGACGACCCCAAGTTCAACCAGGGCAGAAAAATTAACGGTGAAGAGGGTGGATTAAGGTTTTAGAGAAAAAAAAGAGTAGGGGATGATGGTATAGAGAAGAAGAAGAAAAAAACGAGAATAGACCATTTCACGACTGTTTATGGTTCGGTCAATTTCATCGGTTTCCTTCACAAAGTCAAATAAGAATCGAGCGATAATATACACTGTATTTTCCTCCATTTGATGTCATGATGAAGCGAAGAGGAAACCTGTGAAACTTGTGGCTCACGCGGAGCTTGCTTACGTTTACACGCTCGTTAATAGTTTTCTTTTTTGGCTCTTTCGTAGATTTGTTCGGTATAATGCTCAATGAAGATTAGAGACTGCACCATAAAACCTGCACGCAGCTCAGCCAATAAAGATCACTTTAGTTTCGCCTCTGCTGCACGTTATTGCGTTTTGAGTTGTGCAAAGAAAACCAGACCAAGTCAGTATACCTATATAAAATCTAGGTATTATAATATGAATATGACGAAAGTTATAAAAAGTGAGGATATTGATAAATAACATGCAAGCGTTGCCAGTTGGGGTAAAAATGGAGTATTAAGAAAATGAATAGAAAAAGACAAAAAAAAGAAAGAAAGAGAGAGACTGACTAAAAGTAAGTGCATGAAATTTATCTCCTTATTATTTAACAGCCAAGCTATGTGTGCACTGTTGACGAAAAGAAAATGTGTGAGTTTTTTTTTCCTTTTTTTCTTTCTTTCTTTTTTGGTTTTTGTTGGCTTCATTCTCGTTTCGGTTTTAGGTTCATTAGCGACTGGGCGTATATAATAATAAAAAGCGGAATAATTTTCAACCATTTTTCTCTAAACAGAATATATTCCGTTTCAACAACAGAGAGCGGACTATAAGGCTAAGCTGGGGTTACGTTTCGTTTTGTTGGAAATGAATAATGCATTCACCTATTATACTCAAGTTTGCCTAAATTGGCTTACTCTTTGTTGTTAAATAATCCACTTTTCTCCTCATGAGGAGGAGAATGATGATGATGATGATGCCGCAAAGATAGATTGGTATTTAGCGCTGGATGTGCATGCCTTTTTTGAACCTTTTTGTTCCTTTTTCTGTAAAACATATTTTCTCCTTGTCTTCGCCTTCGTCGTCGTGATTCTAATTTGGTTAAAGGAGGCGAGCAATTGGTAGAAATTAGTTGCGTGTGTATGAATATTATTATTATTATTATTTGAGGTATTTGGTATTTCAGTTTTTTGAACTTTTTTCTTCAGTTCAGACCTCAATAGACCTCGTTAAAGGACTGTACGACTCTGCTGTGAGCCGTGTGGAAGGAAACAAGGGGAAATAAACCACTTTGGAGGACAGATGAAATATTGAATATTTCCTACTTTTTGAGCTGCTCATGAATAACGTGAGCGCTGCCATATAAGGACCCGCTGCATCAAAATAAAACAGCTTTCAGAGTTGGCCCATTAATTACATGTGATTAGAAGGGGTCATTAGGGTCAAATGAAGGTAGAAAAATTAGATTTGTGCATGCCACTCCGCTTATTCTCTCCGCTCGTTTCTGTTTTTAAGAAAATTTGGAATTTTTTCCTCAGTTAGAAAACTCTACGGAAAAAATCTTATACAAAATGGAAACATGAAAAATGGGCGACTTTCATGGTCAAATGTGCGTGTATCAACTAGGCATTTCGCATGCTTTACAAGTAGTGGCGTATCAATTCCAGCTCAAAAAGTGTTGTACAATTTACAAGACATATGCATAGGTAAAAAACTAGCTCAACGTTGTTAGCTTGTAAAAATAGGTATCCTTCCTGAATATTAATTAGTCGAAAAAAAATAATTTGAGTGCCTACTCCGCTTAATGTCATTTTGTTGAAGGAAATTAAAAATGCAAAATTTTTGCCACTCTACTAAAAAAAACTCTTTTATTGGTATGCAAAACTGTTCACTTCATTGCAGTCAGAGATAGCCAGTCAGGCTGTTGGTGAATAATGAATAGATCATTTAACTTGTTCTGTATTTTTACAATGGTCAGACGAATGATCTATTTGTTGGTGGTTTTGCAGATCTCCAGAGGAGAGCTCGCAGTTGTAGTGCCAACAATAAGGAAAGAGAAAAAAAAGTTTTCGATTGGAGTGCCGCGACCAGTTCATCAGTTTTCAGAGTTTCAAAAGCATACCTAGCCATTACACTATATAGCCTGGCCCATCTTTAATATTCATACGCTGTCCAAACTTCCCAATAATAAATGTATCCACAACTTACGATTTCAATTTTCATCCCCTTTGCCTCTCTCTCTCTCTCTCTCTCCTTCTCCGCTCGTAAAAGCAAACAAACAGTAGCAAGAACTCAATTAGAAAAATGTAATCTAATGAAATCGCACACCACCACACCACTAACTAATAAACAACAAGGAGCAGAAGTTGAGAAGAAAAAAAAGAATTGGACAATAAAGGAAATGAGGAGCAAGTTTTACAACTTGAACATCTGCAGCCGTCTCGGGGAACCGCCTTCCTTTCTCAGGTTGGCTTTGACTAAGCGTTCAAAGGCGTACCAGTCCGGCCGGCTTCCCTTCCCACTTGAGAGCGAAACCACATCCTTCTATCATCAACCCCGTGTGTCGAGCGAGACTCTAGTTTCCCTTCAACATGTGTATCTCCAATCCTAGCCACAAAAAGTGAGCATACATACACCATCATATAAACATATATATATCCTTGCGCACTATGTACCACGATCGACGGAGATCGCTTTAACAAAAAGGGTGAGCAGGCAGAGAGCGTAATAATTGTGTAGGTACATTATATCGTATCGTATCGCATATTATCCACATGTTATCCACCACCACCACCACCACCGTACCAGTTAATATGCACAAGCAAGGCTACGACTTACGACGACGGACTGGACTGGGAATGCCTATATGCCTATCAAAATAAGCTGCTGTTTCCTTGTGTGTTTACACATGGTTGTCCATGTCCAATTCCTATTCCTATCAAAAGGCAAGTAGAGGCAGCAGCTTAAAGGAGAGAGGAGCCAAGTATTAAGTAGCTGGCAGCAATCGACCGGCTAAACCAACTGTGGTGAAACACCCTCGGTAATGGACACAACACAGAGGGTAACGAGTCTGTTAATAAAACTCATATTAGCCATGATCATTACTCATTTCTCCCCATGTTAAATGTCCTGTCAAATTTTATCTGCCAGAGTCTGCTGGCCAGAGAGAGAGCCAACAAAGCAGTCGCAGTTTTTTTTTCTCGCCAAAAAATTCCTCTCCTCAAGAAATAATGAATGCGTGGATCCTGGCTGGATGAATTCGAGAGGGTCGCGGGTGCGTGTATATTATTTTTATTATTTTGCGGGGTGCAGTCGGAATTAACATTGTGTCACAATATTTCATCTGATAATGGAAAGAACATGACTTTTTTTGAAGGGGTGAGCGAGCTTCTTTGCACAAAATAAACACCACTCTCCAGCATTGCCCCAGTCTTGGGGATGATGATGCTCTGGAATGTTCTCCTCTCAATTATCCACAGAAAAAATTATCCTTGATATTTTGACAAATTCTCAGGCTAATCAACTAGTACAAAACGAATTATTAAAATGCTGGGAATGAGCATTTAGTTGCTTGCGCATTAAATGGTCATTATGGGATTGGGAAAATCCGCCAGCTCTCTGCTGCTGCTGGAGCAATAAGTAATCCTGATGGATTTATGAATGCAATTGCAAATGAATTTGTAAAAGCAGCAGAGATGAGCCCATTTACTACTTTATTGGTAGCTGATAATAAAACTTTTTTTTTGCAAACTAGGTAAAGCTGCTGTCATAATAATAAGACGTAAGAGTAAGGAAACGAATTATTATTATTTCCCTTGACTGTGAGAGCACAGCTAATATTCTCATCAAGCCGTTAGCTTACATGTGCTCACGACGAGGGAAAAAACAATAAAGCGTATGTAATATATTAGCAAATAACGCTTGTTCGCCGAGGAATACATGAATATGCTCAGCTTATTATTATATTATATGGCATGGCATGGCATAAAATGTGTATATCTATCTATCTAGCTGACTGACTTCTGACTCGCCTATTGTCTACTTCACGCGAAGCACTTTGGATTACTCACACAACAAAACAATCATCATCATCCTACCTGAATAATATATATGATATATTCCCTGTGAGTTTTGCTTATCCCGCAATATTATGTATTAAAGGTACGTGCTTTTTTCTAGTTCCGCAGAGCACACTATGCCCACGGACTTGTGTGTCTGTGTATCGCTGTAAGGTAAGAAAAACGAGATGTGGTGGTGGTAATGGTAATAGTTAGTAATAATAATGGTTTGTTGTAGGTTGGCAGGTGTACACGCTCATTTTCTTTGCTTTTGTTGGGAATTAGCCTTTTTCTCCACGGCGGCTCCTTCCCCACTGTTTCAGTTGCCTTGCACACTTTGAGCAACGTGGTTCACGCTAAGCTAAACTACACACATCATAGTCATCATCACCACATCACTACATCCCAGTAGTGGACTAGTGGAGAGCACACACCTTCGTTCCTACAAAACATCCACCTTGACTCGATATATATTATTTTATATTTGTTGGTCAAAGGGAAACATGAGTTGCCTGCCGTTTTGATACACACAGCCGGAACATTTTCATCGCTGACTGCTGCTGTGAGAGAACATCATTCTTCAACAAGTTCATCATCATATTCGTATATAAGTATTTTGGTGTGGAAAGGAAGTTTTTTTTCACCTCTTCCTATATTTCTTCGCGTCTTTAGTGTTTTGTGTATTTGCTTACCCCAAAAAACTTGAAAGCTTGCGAGCAAGATAGAAAAGAAAACTGTATCGTCTTCTCTCATCTCCTCAAAAACATCCAGTCGGATTTTATCCTCTCATTTTACCCAGGAAGGAAAAAAAACTGGACCATTTTTGTTGTTAATTTGTTTTTTGTCCGTTTTTCGGCTGGAGTTGAAGAATTAGTTGTTTATTTTACGAAAACGTACGTCTCCTACTAATTTATCGACATCCTACTTGCCAGTCATAGTGGGCTGTTTTTTTTGTTTCTCTAATTTAATCTCACCGACACCATCAACTCATTTTCACCTTCCCCCTTTTGAATTCATTAAGAGTTTAAAGGGAAGTTTGAAGTTTTTTTCAACCAAACTGGAATTCTGAAGAGAGGGAGCGCTAATTTTTCCCAATGAAGTTAAACATTTTTAGCCCTTAAGCTTCAGATTTGGGAGGAAAGGGTGTTGTGTGACGGAATAGGATGATGATCCAAGAGTGATTTCGGAGAAGTGGCGAGTTACTAGAATGGATTTTTTATGAGGAGCACAAGAAAGAACCCTAGGATTTATTAATATTTCATGAAGTTTTTCTTTTGCCTTCTTCCCTTTTTCAATCAATCCACGCAACGCAACTCCTCTTGTAAAAACAGCGAGAGATATATCGCCTGATGAGCGATTTCGGCCTGAGAACACAGAACGAACCAGTCGCGCAGTTTGAGTGTGATTGTATGTGATGGTTGTAATTGGAAGGTTATGAAAAGACATTAAAAACTATATGATTATGCTCGTCTCCTGAGAAAGGGAAGCAAAACTCGGCAGTCAAAAGTAATCATAAACAATAAAATTCCAGTTTCACAAGTATTCTCTACAAAAATATCATGTTCAACAATGTGGTCAACATCATCACCACCTTTGTAACCGGTTATATGGATGGTTGAGCCACGGAGAGGGCTGCAAGAAGAACTGTGTGTTTGTGTGGAGAGGAGAACAGCAGTGAAGGAAAGAGAAGAGGTGAGGAGCTAGAGGAATATGCAAAAAGTGCAAAGTACAGTAGGAGAAGAGGAGTGAAGAATATTAAAATTTTCGTGTGAAGATAAGAGCTAAAATATATAGTGGTTATTACTGAACCCATATCAGTATTATTATGATGGACTTAACCTGTAAATCCAGTGACAAAATGATCTCAAACGAGAAGCCGGTAACTCAGCCTCGTCCTGCCAAAGGACTCTTCTCCATTCGTGACCTAGTCAAATGTGACAATGATTCCAAAGGTAAGACAGTAAGACCACAAACAATCTATATAAAAAACACACAAAATCCCTCAACAAAACACCTGCGCTTTTAATTTATCATCAACGTGTCCTCAACAAATAATTATTATTATCCTTTTCAAACCATGCATTCCGTCCGAACATGACCAAAACAAGCAAACTTAATGAGCCCCATTGCAATTGCGTGCAATTATTATCACACACCACCAAAAACATCATAACATTTATACACCGCATGCAAATCAGCTCAGCTCAGAGAGTAGCATCACACATAACACTTTCACACTTAATGAATTGTACTCGAACAAAAATTGACGAGCTAATTGGCCGGCTCGGATGGGACCATTTACAAAGTCAAACAAGAGGTGAACTAAAAAAATTTGCAACTAAATGAGCAAACTATGCATCATTAATATTAGTTAAAAGAAAAAAAATTTGCATTAGTTACAACAACCATCCACCTGCAACACACCGACCGAGAGTGTATATCCATCCACTACACTTTTTTATTGCTAATAGCACGAAAACAAAAACCAAGTTCCTCTAATTTTATTAACCAACTAAAAATGTTTTTTATTCCGTTTTACAACTTACGAGGTGGAATCCAGTAAAAAGTGGTTTTCTTATTGGGATTCTCTTCATTCTTCTCCCTCCCAACTCTTCAGTCGTGCACGTCATCATAACATACATAACATAACCATGCATGCACCTATAGTTTATATAGTGCAGTCAATACCCATGAATAAATAATAAGTTTTTGCAGCCAGGAGGTTCCCACTCTTTTTGAACTGGCAGTTAGCCCAGATACTCTTAATTGTAACGTAATGAGGATGAGGATGAGCTCAGGGGTGCAATAATCCCCGTCTTCTCTTCCATCGTCTTTAAGTTTTGTCTTCCTTATTTCCCCTCGTGAAACGTGTAGAGAAAAAAAAACTTTCTTTTAAAAGAAAACTAGGTATACATATACATTCCACACTACACCACCTTTTTAGTGGCAATAATCATGGAAAAAAATAATTACCATAAAATCATTAAATTGAAGCAACTAAACTTATAGCTGCATTTTAATTGCTCTTCTTCTTCTTCTTTCCCTTGCTTACCCTTGAACGACTTGAGAGCGCGTTTTCACGAGCAAGGTAGAAAAACTTTCCGATCATGACTGAAAACGAGTTGCTGGCTGGGTGCTACTGTTAATGTATCTTTTATTGACTTAAAACAATGAATATAAAGATAGCCATTCAGACTTTTATGAAGTTTTGCCTGAACTTTGCTTATTTTTTTCTGCGGCTCATAAGGCGATTACATTATTACGACTCTCATAATAACCATAAGCGTGCATATTTTTTCCCTAGTTTTTTTTGTACAAAAATTAAGTATGTAAAAGTCAACTGAGCGTGGCGAAATATAAAAAGGTGCAATATTATCCAACTACTACTCCAAACTCCAACTCCATCCTTCAGCGCAGGAAAGGGTGTTTAGTGAAGGCAGCTTAGGTATATATATCCACATCCACGCGTTATTTTATATATTTTATATTTATTTTGTTTATTATTGTTCTGATCTTTTTGTATACCGCTGTGCCATCATCATTGAATTCTTAAGGTGACCTAATGAAACTAGCAATAAAATAAGAGCGCGATAATGATGTACTTTATGTTAGGGTTCTACTCAAGGAAACAGCAATTTAATGAGCTAAACAGATTGTAATTAGAGTAAATTGCTGAGGTGTTTGAAGTTCAATCATTATATACGTATACGTTTTTTACACACAGGATATTACTTATATGGATGCTGCATTGCACTGCACTGCTCCTTAAGAGAGAAAAGAGAATATATCTCTCAGTTGATTTGGTTGGTTATGTTATGGATGACGTGAAGGAGAAATGGCATTATGGCAGTTGATTATAGACACGATGCAATTATTATCGTGGCTAATGTATGTATCTCACGGATATCATTATCATAGCCAATGTCATTTTAATCGATGAGTGTCACTCAGGTGTAATATATAATAATACTGTACTTGGGTCCCAGCTTTTGCTGTTGCTGTTTACAGGTGATTAAAGAATATAATGTAACATTTAATACGCCTTCCTTCGTACATTTATTGCTTAAGTAAAGTATAGGTAGGTAGGTATTTGGTTGAATATTGTCCTTTTGGAAGGAACCCAACCCAGACCTTAAAGGCACACGCGACTCTATATAGGTATTATTGGTTATGTGCATCTGGATGAGTTGGTTGGTGCGCAGTGGGAGTTGGTTAGGGCCAACAAACGCTTTAGAACCAGTTAGCCGATTAGCGAATGATTTAATAATTTCCAAATTTACATTTGCTTAAGGAATTATTGGATGATGATGACCTACGTAGGAGAAAATTAATACGCCAAGTCAACAACAACAGCAGATCACACACACACAACCAACCACACAGTCAGGCAAAATTCATTAACTTTTTTTATTCCCATTATTACATACGTGCTAATTGCCAAAAATCCATTAAGCAGCCCATGGGCATATCAGTTTGGAAAGGGATGTCAGTTTATTATTATTACTATACGGGTGCCTCCTGCAACTTGTATAAAACATGACATATCCTACCAAGAAAGAAGAGGAGAAAAAAAACTTGAGACAGACAGACTTCATCTCTGCGTGTTCTTCTCATCGGAGGTAATTCTGAGCCAAAGTGTGTTTGACTAAATTATGCATTTTTTTTTCTAAAATATATAATAATTTTGAGGATTCTCAGGGAACAGCACTTGGCGCATTCACAAATATAATAACACGTTGATTTGTGTTATATTTTGACCATGATCATGTCTTCTTTATGATATCACACACATTTCACGAAAGTTTATAATTTTTCCCACTTTTGGCTCGACAATAAAAAGTAGAAACAAGAAACAAAGTGATTTTTTATATATTTATCTCACTTTTATAGTATATCTTTTGTTGAGCTACCTATATAGCTGCCTTTTCGTGTTTGGCAGAGAGAAGAAAAGGAGACGAGGAGATGAAGGGGACTCATTTTGAGAGTGAGTGTCTGCATGGCAGATATGTGTTAAGTAATTGACTTGCTTGATTAATTGCTCGGAGCTGATTGGCTGAGTTAAATAAAAGTTAATTTTATAAATTAATATTGTTTGTGCAACCGGTTCTTCTCTGAAATTAAATCTTTTCGAGTGGGTCGATACGAAAAGGAAGGGAAGTCGATAAAATGGATACATAGCCACTTTGCATTTGCATAGGTATAAATGCTCACGTATAGCAAGCAGCAAGCTCATATTATCGAATATGCATATTATAATGGTAAACAGATTCTTATTGCTACCACTGCCACTCTGTCATTTCTGCTGTCTTAAAGGGCTGCGAGATCTGCTGAGGAGTTGTAACAAGTGGTGTAAGTGGTAATTATATTTATGACATTTCTAATAATTTCTTCTGGACTACGAGAGGTTCGCAGCGTTGGGTTGCTGATGATTGGAGCTGGTGAGTGACTGACTCATTAACACTAAGCTAATAAAAAGGATAAAAATTGAAGGAACAACAAAGCTACAATTACAATTTTCGTGCAGTGATTACATTCAAAATGTCTGTACACCTATGCACCTACCAGCATAATAGTTTTTTTCTTTCTTTTATTGATTTGCAAATTGTAGTGGAGTAGAGAGAAGAGATAGATATATGTGCAGGTAGGTAGAGAGGATTGTTTTAGGGATAGAAAATCTCATAAAAAAGTTGAGCTCTTTTTCCTGGCTTCTTCTGGCGGCTTATTCTCTCCTCAGCCATCCGCATCCCCATCATCGAGTTGCTCACAATCGCAGCAGCAGAATTATCCTTCGTTTCTAGTTTCAAACACTTCGTTAATATGCAAAGCTTATGTCCATGTTTTGAGTAGGAGGCGTGGTCACAGGGTCACGAAATGCTCATTAGTCTCTAGAAAAATTAACGTAATTAGCTCAGCAATTATCAACTGGCACCAACAAGACTTAAAAACAAAAGGTAAGGTAAAGTAGTCAGAAAGAAATTAGTCAGCTCGACAGTGTTTTTTTTTCTTCTGCTTCTTTTCATTCTTTCTGTTCAAGAAAGAACGTTTATTTCACCTGCGAGGGAGTGGGTTTGTGCACTTTAATCTTTTTTTTAACCGTATGGACGCAAGCATGGCATAGTTTTGTATCCAAAAAAATGAGAGAATGTGAATGTGAGGGATGGATGATGGGGATGGTATGGTATGAAGCTCTTGATGATGATGATGATGATGAAACTTTTAGGTAAAATAGCTTTGAAGAATTTTTGGTGAAGAAAGCTTTTCCAGATTAGATAAGCCTTCGTTGGATTGGATCAAGTGAGAGACGAAGACGAAGTCTTTGTTTTTCTAATGTGGCTGTTTTTCCTTCTCTCTCTACAAAAAATTCCCATTCACCAAGTCCAAAAAGTTTTTTTTTCCTGAGACCTCTCGTCTGATGGCAAACGTTTGTTTTTAAAAGAAAATGTGTCTTGTGCATTTTGGTAAATGCTCAGTCTTAATGACACGTTTAGACTGGCACTTTTACAGCAATAATCAACGAACAGAGATAATAACAATATTAAGCACACATCTCCTCTGACTCTACTACTTCTATATAACTGCCTTCAGTTGTGTGTAGTACAAACAGCGCGACGACTGTTGTTGATGTTGATACCTGCGAGGAAAACGGTTGGAATCGCTTTTAAACTCATTTTCTCATTTTTTATGGGTTGGTCATTTTCGTTGTGGTGGTCCACGTCTGTTCTAATTTAAAATTCCTTCGGGTTACCGTATTAGGTTAAATGCAATTAACATTTAGCATCATTATGCTGACTCAGCTTGTGCTCAGCTCACTCATTTAAGGCATTTTTGATGAAAACTTTTTTTTCCCTCTCTACATATTATATATCTCCGCAAGCACCACCACTTCATTTAGAAATCATCATTCCCCTAATGCTTCACATTAGGTAGGGAAAGGCAGAGCAGGGAAAAAAATGTAAGGGAGAAACATGGTTTGCTTGTTGTTGTGCTGTGCTATGTAATATGTGCGCAGACAAATATCCCAACATTCCTAACAAATTGTTTTGGTAGGTAGGCATGGGCTGGCTGACTGAGGAGATAAAATGTTTGGCCTACACTCATTTAGATAATGTGGACGAGGAGGGCGGTGTGAGAGGATTTTAATTATTTCCTCGAATTAGATTTGATTATTCTCTAGTTTTTGTTGTGTGCATTGCTCCTAATTTGGCAAATGGTTTAGGGACATTAAGATCCATTCTTGAAGGATGATGCGGATGGACAGAGAGAGAGAGAGAGAGACGACGGGCTTTATTCCACTTGAGTTGAGACACTTCGCTGAAGCTTTGGTGCTGTGAAGACAAGAATTAAAAGCTGGGATGAAATGAGTTGGAGGAGAGGAAAAAACGAATGTTAATTTGGTGCAATGAACTGCTGCAATACTTATATAGTTTTATTGTAATAAGTGAGTAATTACACTCTTCTTCTTCTTGCAAAGCCGCTGCCGCTACTATTTTTTCCCTGTCGACCGACTAGACTACTATATAACAGCACCGTCATCATTTAGACAAATTTACCCATTAGGATTTTATTAGCTTTCTGGTTGTGTTGCTTCTTTCAAGTGCCATATGTTTTTGTCGTAATTAGCCCGAAAGTGATCAAAAAGGCTGAGTGATGAGGATGATGATGAGGAGTAGTATCACAACGGAAAAAAATATATAAAATTATTGCCATCAAAACATTTTTACTGTTGATGAGTTGAGCGCTCCTCAAGTTGCTAAAATGTTGTTACAAATGATTGCTCAACGTTTCATAAGTCGTTTTTTCACTTAACAAACCGTATCAAAATGATTACGTTTTTTTTTGTCAGCCTGCAACCAAACCCCAACACCACACAAGAGTAACAGCAACAGCAGCACATGCGCAACAATCATAATAAGCAGAAATGAAGTGAACGTGTGGCACTTTTTGAAGTAGAGCAAAATAAGTTTGACGCAAGAAACAATAATGGTTATTAATTACATTGCATTTCAGCGTATTTAGAGTTTAGCTGAACGAGAATTATTTTTTTTGCACGTAATTCTTGCGCCCCTGTTGGATGGTCATCCATTTTGTTGTTCACAGTTGGAAATAATGGAATGTGTTATAAGCGCGGCGGAGCTTGGCTGGCGGAGCTTAAGACAAGAGCACACAATTTTGAGGTAATGACACCTCAAATGGGAGAAGAAAAAAAATGTTCAACCGGCAAAAAGCAATAAGTATCCATTTTGTATATTTTGAAGAAGGGGAAAAACACGAGGAAACAGGAGATAGTTTTGTTCGTAACAGTTGGAACGGGGCGAGTTGGGCCAAAATATAGAGCTGAGGGGAAACAGATGTGAATCAGGAGAGAAATTTAGGACTACCTGTCACGATTTCATTACTGCAATTATCGGCTTAATTTGCTCCTTTAGTTTTCGAGGGGGAAGACTGATACATCCTGACATTTTATCGTGAATCGAGGCCTGCCCCATTAAAAGCAATATTATTTTGTGGTCTCTTTTTCCTCGGTGATAGGTCATTGGAGGATATACACACGCGCAGGCTGTGCGCGTCTACTGCTCATGTTCGTGTCATTCTATAATGAACGCCAAAAATGAACGGAACAGAGGATTTTAACTTTAGAAAATGGATTAGAAAATATATATATAGCGCCAGCCATTACGAACGAGCCCGATTGGAAATGACATTTGATTTTTTCAGCTCCCGTTGTTGCCGTATATAGACTCGTTTCAATAATATGCATATCTTTACAGCGCACTAATAAACATATTTTTTCTTTTGCTTTACATACCTGAGCTTTATAAGCTGCTGCATGAGGAGACAAAAGTGTTTTACAGAGTTCAATCTCGAGTTTACAGCAAAGTTGCAGCGTCATGCTGAGTTTTAAAAATGGAATGATGACAAATCTCTCTCTCTTGAGTCGAGTCGTCGAGCCCCTAATAAAACTTGCAATTAACCTTTGAGTTCATTAAAAAGAATCAACTTTTAATATAAATGACACAGTGTCTTTATATCTGAATGATGGGCATGGGATATAAAAAATGAAACACAACAACAAAAACGAACATGCTCCGACCGACCGACCGTCCGTCCCATTTACGGCACCCCTCTTTTGTTTGATACACTCTCCTCCTCGTAGTCAGTATTATTATTATTATTATTGCATTGATGCCGTGTTTAATTTAAGGTCAATTAAATGAAAAGGCTCGAAAGAGAAACGACGACGCTATTGTCGCTGTCTGGTAGATTAGGAACTAGGAATAAAATTAGATTCATAAAGAAGAAAAAAGTCCCATGTTCACCTCTCCCAGAACAGAAATTGGATTACTGCTTTTAAACATTTTAATTACCATCGCATAAAAGAGATGAATGTAAAATACCTACCTCCTACTTATCTTGACCACAATTCCACCTCAGTCATCATCAGCATCAGCCAGCGCTCATAAAAGCGAAAACGAATTCACATTCATTCACACAAGGTATATGGGAATGGGATTACATACAACAATGTGTGCACGATGACTTTCAGGATCAGCTTTCCTTCTCTCTCTCTCTCTCTCTTAAACCAACTGATTCTCGGATGGCTGCACTGTCTGACACTCGCCTTTTTCCTTCCCCGTCCACGTCCGCGTCCATGTGAGGTTCCCTAATAAAAAAATCTTAATTAAACTTATGAGCTGGTACATTTCAGAAAATTAGATTTGATCAAATCAACATGTTATAAACTTTCTTGATTCTTGTTCTTGGCTAGTAATAACAATAATAAAAAAAAGTTGGAAAGGAACTGGATTACGAGTCGAGTGGAGGAAAAACGGATAAGTTTATAGGAGAAAAAAATAGTTTGAAAGAACAAGAAAAAAAAATTGTTTTTTTTACCAAAAACTTTTCAAGACGAGAATTATATGCATCACAAGAGAGAGACGAGCGCATCATGTCACGCTTTGAAATTAATGAAAGCACACTACATAATAATTATCAAAATCTCATGTCCGTCCACATTTTCCAAGTTGCTCACTTTTTAACAGTGACGCATTTATGAAAAGTGGAAGAGAGAGAGAGAGAGATCCAAAAAAAATAGTGCCCTTTTCTGCTCAACCCATAACTGCCACAGCAAAAGCGATAGTTTTTTTTCCCGTCTTGTGTGGAGTGCATGGCTATGGCTCCACTGTCTTGAGCTCCATATTGAATAATACATTTTTTCTTTCATTAATCACATGCGTGCATACATTATCCACATCGCTTTACAGCAGTACTTATTATACGTGGTGGTAGTGTCAGCTCGACCCAGCTGATTGGTAATATGGCAATGTGTTGTTGTTGTAACTGAGAAAGTATAAAGAAAGTATTTAATTGGATTTGAAAAAAATCTAAATTGTATTTGTCGGGCTAGACGTTTGATCCAATCTCGAGATATAGGATTTCAAAACAACTTTTTTGATGCCTTCTTTGTATTTTGAAACGTGGATAATTGAGATGGTGAGATCAGCAAAAATTTTTACTTGATATATTTTTTTATATTTTATACATACGTTTTCCCCCTTCATCATCACCACCATCACACGACCGATATGACTACACTAATATTAAAAAGTGGTGCAGATAAATGTAGTTGATGTATGTTGATGATGGGCTCGGTTGCCGTTGCCGTTCCATTGCATTGTCTGACCGGCTCAACTCAAGCTGCTGCCGCTTGACTCAATTTCGCCTTCTCTCCACCACCACCACACCATCCTTCCACCTAATCCACCACCACCTCGGCATGGCTGGATAGATGACGGGGTTGATCTGCCCAATCTGATAAGTATTGGGAATGATGATGATTATTATTATACTCCGGCCGAGAACGTGTTTCCTATATCCACACAGTCATAATAATAATCATCATCAAGGAATTAATTTTGATGGGAAATTACGGAGAGGAAGGAAGCTGGCAAGGTGGTGGTGGTTCATGACGATGGTGTGGTGTTTCACAGCACAGAACAGAAAAACTTGGGGCTTTTTTCGGGGGTTGATTGTTGACTCTGTAGATTTATAAATATCATGATGATAAAGATGATGAGTATAGCAGTATAAGTATGATGATGATGATGTATTTAGATATGAATACCCTAAATAACTTTGTTTTTTAGGGAATTAATGGTTGAAGTGTGGTAATAAAAAATGGGTTGTTGTATGAGAGCCATCTCAGCCATCATCATCATCATCATCATGATTATGCATCTTCGTGGTTGGGAATTGGGATAGGTAGCCATCTTAATAATTTCTAGTGATCTCGACTCGGATGATACCATCTTAATAGAATAATAATCTTAAATTTCAACTTATTCCTATTAATTGTGGCGGTTCCCCCAACCAGTCAACCAGCCCATCGTGTGTTCAGCTAAAACTGCGACGATGATATAAAAAAGAAGGATATAATAATCTCAATCTATTAATATAATATATTATATTCCGACCATGAAGCAGATAGAGCTTTGTATTCACTTGGGATTTAGAAGCAAAAATTTTATCAACACGTCGGGGTTGTACCTAGTGTGCCTGGTTGATACAAAACCAACACAAAAAATGGAACCATTGTGAAAGGGTGATTTACAAAATTAACCAAGTCATCCCCAGCTAATTTTCTCAAAGGCTTTGAGCTAAAAATTAGTAGAGCTGATGGCTGTTTTTGGTAGCTTGAATGAGGAATGAAAAGGAAACGAGATGCTTTCACGTTCTACCGACCGATCGATCGTTCATCGTTCATTCGTTCGTTGTTTTTTTTTCTGGCGAGGGACCACTTCCACTTCCCCTGTGAACCTCAACAAGAGGAGTGAGATTGATCCTGCTGTCCTAGAAAATAAATTAGTTAAATGAATTGAATCATGAAGGGGTGGCGGTGGTGTTGGTGTAAGTTATAATCATGGATAGGCAAAAGGTGGGAACAATAATAGATAGCTGATAGATAGCTGATGCTGCTCCTGCCGCCGCCACCATTACTAATGCTTAAAGAGCCAGGGATTATTAACATTGATGGTGGTGGAAAAAGGATGAAGAATGAGCAGAATAAATCTTTTGCTGACCTTATCCATTATCCCTGTAATTGGGCTGATGATAAAACCAATGCGAAAGGATGAGCATTCAGCTCATAACGATGATGATATGAGGATGATGATGTTAGTATTAATTTTTTTCCCTGGAGTATATTACATAATATGTGTACCTCATATATTCCATCTCGTTTTCCACGTATTATTAAAGCTTTTTGGAAGCAATCCGTCAAGCTAAAAAGAAGAAAAAATAAGTTGAGTAACAATATTTTTATTTTTTTCCCTGGAGTATATTACATATGTGTAGCTCATATATTCCATCTCGTTTTCCACGTATTATTAAAGCTTTTTGGAAGCAATCCGTCAAGCTAAAAAGAAGAAAAAATAAGTTGAGTAACAATATTTTTGTCGTTTTCAACCTGCCTGGCTCAACTAATAACATATTTTTCAGCTAGCTTCTTGCGCTACACGGTCCTTAAGCTGGCATTAGCCTCTTTCAGTCCGTCAGTCAGTCGCAGCGCAGTTTTTTTAAAGGTGATTTTCAACCCAAAAACAGCCCTGCTCCTCTCCACTCTCCTCTCATTCCGTATTGTTTAACAGAGCAATTTCTGTTAAAAATGTAATAATGATGATGAGATTTCTTCAACGCAACGCTTCACACCTTCTCCCGACGAACGAATCTCTCCTGCTCTTCGGATTCGTATCAGTCAGACCTGGTCTCCTCATCTATCTCTCGTCTCTCTCTCCCCAAAAAAACCTGTGTCAGCTTCTCGTCGGCTGTACATCGCCACGGCTCATTTAATGACGTTAGAGAGTTCTCAGGGGTGGCTTGTTGTCTTGTGACTTGTGAGCAAGCATATATACCTATACAGAAAACCTTCTTCTATTACCAAAAGAGGAGATAGCCTCTATAATAAATATCATCATGTTATGGTTATATATATCATCGATGGACTCTGTTTCATGTATGCATCCACCGTAGCAAAATAGTGCCTTCCCTGGCGCCTGGCGATTTTATTCGGTTCTCTTGCTCTTTTTATTCTANTGCTCTTTATTCTATTACCCCTCTTGTGTAACAGCTTATTATTATTATTATTATTACGCTGCACTGAGCTAGATTATATTGGCTTGCTCTCTCCTACACACATTATATACGGCCCACTTTATAAGCTTCTTTTTAGTTATAGTTTCCTTCTTGCTCGGACTACACGTATCAATCAACGGAAAATGAGTTTGTGAAGCAGTGTCTGATTTCTCAGCTGCTGTGACGCTGATGCTGCTTTGCTTGTGTAATTTCAGGAAAAGGAAAAGCTTGTTGTGAAGGAAAAAAACAAGACTTAGGTCTCTGAGAAATTCAGTTTTGGGAGAAAAAAAATGAATGAAGCTCATGTTGTTGTGTAAGAAGACAAGTTGATTACGTTAGTAGGTAACTGGTATATATAAGATATATTATTCCCTCTGTGACTGCATAATACCTGGTTTACCAGCTAATTGAAATCTTACAAAATTTTCCCTCACCAGAAAACGAGGAGTTGTGTAATTAACTTAATGAGAAGTACATTTTTTAAGGATTTGGTCGAAAAATTAGGAAACCAACCACTTTGTGGATTAGTGAAAAGTTTCAAGGTCTCCCTTATTCCTAATATTATGTAGGAAATAAGAGAAGGAGAACTGAGAACTCACGCTGATGATATGATGGCGCGCTCAGAGAGATTCCTTATCATTATGGGATAATTTTTTACAATGATTTGATTAATTTGCGTACCACCACACTTAAACGTGGTCCATTTGGCTCTGTTAACTAACTACGATATTGAATTGAGCGAACTGCGAGTTTCCGAGTACAACTACGTTCTGCTGAAGTACGTACTACGTCCGTACGTACGTACCCCAGATGAAGGCAAATTAGCCCAATTTGGTATTTCAAAATTGGCAGAAACATTGGTCTCTTCTTGATCACTCTAATATTACAACTAATGAAGCAATATGGACTCTTCCGTATTACACGTTTAGTTCGTTCGTACATATAGGCAAGAATAACAAAACTTGCGTACACACACAACAACCCCACCAACCCCTTCATCCCCCCTCACACACACACACACACACACACACACACAGTTTATATGGAATGGAATATATATAGCCAAGAATCTGCATTCTGCTCTGCTGTTTCTCTTATTAATTTCCCTTGGAATATAATATCTCATTCAAAACTCCCATTTACCTACTTAGTTCGTTTTGTCTGTGAATTTTTTCCCTATAAAATTGCTCATTTGAGACGCAAATTACTGCAAAAGAAAATTATAATATGATATTGCTGATAATGGAGATACATACGCAGAGGGGAAAATTGAGTAAAAAACGGCTCTTATGCAAAAGTGTTTAGCTTACATGGCTAATTAGGAAGTTGGTTGTGTAGTTGGTTGAGGTTTTGGTCAGTAGACTGTTATTAACAATCAGTGAGAACATAAATGAATTCCATAATTAGTCATCATCCCATCAGTCAGATTCAGTTAACCTTGACGATCCCACCACCACCACAATTTGCCTTTGCGTTGAATTGTGTGCACTCACTCACACAATGCAAATGCAATGGAGGAATGGATGGACCGAGGAGAGCTATTCAAACCTACAAGCAACCATTTTTTTGCATACACATGCGAACCCCCAGTCTACCTACAAAAAAGTGAATCATGAGGCATTTCTTTACATCCCTAAGCTTATTATTTATTTCTGTCTCCTGAATTGAAATACAATTTGTACTATTTTACTTACGACGACTGCCAGTTTGATAAATAATTATCATTTGGAGTTGATGGAGTGGTGGTGTGAAATAAACCATGTAAAATGGTGAAGCTTTGTCTTTGTTCGTGCAAGAGGACTCGTACTCAACCACTGTGGGAGTTTGTGCGTGGCGCAGGAGGTTGTCCATATAACGTGCTGTGGTGGTTGGTAATAGTAATAATAAGGGCGAAATTAACCCTCTCTCCACAAATATTCCAATGGTAAATTGATAAAAACTTCTTGGACAAAAATTATGGGCATTTAGTTAATTGAGCTGGTGGCATGGCGGTGGTGGGTAACCACGGCCTAGGCTAACTTGTGACTGACTACGATGCGATTTGCGATATACTGGATTGCCTTCATCTTGACTTTAAACGACAGCAATTATAATATGGTATACTCAATACTCCTTGCAATTCCACTCCAATCAATATTACCGTAGGATCCATTTATTTAACTGATTTGGAAAGGAAAAATCAAGATTCTTTTTTTTGCATCACGACAACGGATAACTGCGTTTATCGACTAATTTTGCCCCATATCCTTATTGAGGAACAGCAACACGACTGACTACGCGACGGCTGCAGTTTAATATAATTTTTTTTCGCAAGCGGAAAAACAGTTTCGTCTATTGAATTTTTACGGTTTAAGGATTTTGTCGCCTTGTCGCGCAGACGCTCGTTGTTCGTGCGGTGTGGTAGTAGCATTATTATTATTACTACTATTACAATTTAAGGCAGTTCATCATTGCACATTGTCAATGATTTCAGAAGCTGCTTACTTTACATTAGGAATGGGTTGCGCAGGCAGCATGAGGCTGCAGAGGGTCTAATTCACGCACGAGCAGCCAGCGGAGCTTTTTTAACTAACGCTTTTTGTGCATTACCGATTGATTACGGTTCGTGTGTGCGAGAGCGAGAGAGAATAAAAGGAGGAGGCTATTATAATGGATAGGAAAAAACATTGGCAAAACACTTTGTCTTTATGGTTGACAGCCGCAGTAAAGCCTATAAGCCTGCACTACTGCACACCTGTATCATCACACTCCTCCACTTTATATGTACAGCTAGTTATTCCACGCCTATTCCAATCCCAACAAGTTGGCAGGCAGGAAAGGGAAAAAACGGAGGAGATTTGTCGTAAATAAATAAATAATGAACCATGTAAAAGCCACCACCATCATCATCACCACACCACACCGTCGTCGTCGTCTTCTTCATCACTTCAACGCAATGCAAACAACGACTAAAATTGAATTTTGTGAATGTATACCTGATTTTTGAAATCAAGTGGAGCAATAAGGAGCACGTTTCATGGCGCAATGATGATCGGCGAATGAATGAACAATTTAAAGGGATCTGTTATGTCCTCGCCACTGCGTCGTGCCTCTACTTATACATACTCTTCGCTCAAATAGTTGATTTGTTTCAACAAAAAAATGTTTGATATCATTTGAAAATCACTTCTTTGTGATATATGATACAATAAAATTGCCACTGTGATTGACTCGAAATTTGCAAAACCAACCGCGAGCTCTGCCTATATATATCGCTTGTTACATACAACAGCCAATGCCAATTGACTAAACATGATGGTCGTTTCGTTTCGCGTCCAACATTTATTTCCTTTATGGTCGCTTTCCTTCTTTCTTGAGATATAAAAATCTACGCAAATGGGATGATCAAGTAGTCGTAGTCTGATGATGTGATGTAATTTAAAATCTATAAAAACGAATCTGGATTATTACCGTGTGAATTTGAGGAAGCGAAAAACACATCAATCAAATTTGATACGTTATAACCAAAAAGGGGAAAAAAGGGGAAAAAGATCCTATAATGAATCTCTCTCTCTCTCTCTCTGTCTCTCACTCTTTTTCCATGTCTGATCTGATACATAAAACACACCTGTGCCTAAGCTGACTGCACATTTTGCAAGGTAAACTCTTTTCTTTCCTTTTTATATAAAAATATATGCAAAGAAAAAAAATGAGCCAGAGAGTCAGTCATGCTTACCATGCATAGCTCCTCGTCAACTTGTCGCTTTATTTCCAACTTCAAACTCAAATAACTCGCTCCTCCTGCCAGTGCCTTCCATATACTGTATTATCAATCGTGCACCTGACTCAAAATTATTTAGCCTACCAATTATTCGTGGTTTACTTGCATCATTTTCAAGGAAGAGGAGCATGCAACCTCAATTTTTCTAACGAAATCTGCTTACCCTCATCATCATCACCGTTCAAAAGCCTGTTACATCACATAATAATAACAAGCAAAAGCAAAGTGAAAATATCCAAACAGCTCTTCTCTCTATCCCCCTGTCTCTCTCTCTCTCTCCCTTCTTGTCTGGCTGAAAAGTCCGTCGATGATACACAATCTTCCCAGGTGTGAATGGATAGGAGTTTTTTTTCACTAGCAAAATGATAATCTAGTGTGTTTCCACTGATGGCGATAATAATGTGTAGTAGCTAAATCCAACCAACTTATATCCATATCAAGTCATTATTATTATTAAGAAGTTGTTAGAGTGTCTCGGGACAAGTCAATATATACCTACTCACAGTCGTCAGTACCTTCTTACTTACACGGCTCAGTTTCCCCTTTTTCCGTATATTATTATATGCACATAACTTATCTCTTTTTTACATGCCATTCTTCATTCCTCCTCCTGCGTTCCCCGACAGACTGGGGCTGAAAGTGGCTTTTTTTCTTTTGAGGTTTTGACTTTTTTCCAACTAAAAAATTATATTACACCTGAATTATTTGTCTTGGTTGACCAAGTCTTCTGTGTTACGAGATCCGTATGCGTATGACGTGCTTTATATGTACATAGTCTACATAGTAGATAGGTAGGCATAAAAAAGACAGAAAATATATCCCCAACATACGGAAGATCATTAAAGCTCAATAGATTTTTGTGTATTTTTCACAAAGTGGAAAACAATACGAGTTTTATAATCCTCCCTAATGTTCTTTTTTTTCTTGAATGAATTCAACCATAATCCTGTTTACCTGAAAATTACCATTATTGAACGGCTCTCGTACGTGTTATGACAAGTCACAAATTTTCCCAGATTCCTCTCAAAAAAAGTCTGAGTCATTTTGTTGTAAAAAGTAATACCACATGATAGTAATATCTTTTGGCTACTGTGCCAGCAGCAGCAACAGCACCACCACCAGTAGATAAATAAATAAAAAGTGATTTTCTTTCTTCCTTTTTTCTTCTAAAATTCTTTGGGGTTTTTCTCGTCTGTGTGAAAATTGGTATTGCTCTTGCTTGTGATGATTATTAGCTCAGCAGCCAACCTCAAAAAATGAATGTGTGATGTAAGTAATTTATTATTGAATCTCTGTTGAATTTGCTGTTGTTTTGTTGGGCTTACGATTAGTTTACACTAGTGGTGTGCCGTGGTGGCGTGGTGGTGTCTATGTCTGTCTGTGTCTGGGAGGAAATAGTAGTGCGTTAGTGTGGATTTGGCTTTGTGGAGATTAGCAATTGAATCAGATAATGGTCCATTATCCTTTTCTTTTTCCTCTGATTTGCTAACTCTTTTTTATTAGATGAACAAACAATCATTATTACACGATGTGGTCGGTGTTGAGAAGCCAATACCCCTTATTAAGTACCGTCTTGTCGGCTTGATTCCAATTTTTTGGCTATCTCATTCTCGTCGTTTGTTTTTTCTCTCTCTCTCTCTCGCTTTTCTTGTTTCTAGCTGCTTCTGACTCTGACTCCTGACGATCCACCACTACAACAACCCATTATCGTCATTATTATTATGATAATTTGAGTGATCATTATTGTGCCAAGAGCCGGGCAGGGATGTAATACATTATTTACACTAGAAAATGTGTGAGGTTTTTTCCCCAATGCTGTGAATAATGTGAACAACTCGGCTGAAGCACTCCCAACAAACCGCCGAGACTCTGAAACAATATAGGTATATAATGTTAATAATGATGGATGGCTTGACATATCCTAACTCCACCGGTAGCTAGCTGTAGCTAATGTCCTTCTCTGGTTTTCCTCCAAATCATTTTGTGGTTTAAAATGTAAATACAACTGGGCTGAACCGAAAAATTGCTGTTAATCGATTCCATTTCTCTCACACACACACATACACACTCCGTCCGAGTCCTCAATCCTTTTTGTCTTATTTGGGAAAATCTGATTTATTTACTAAATTACTTTCTTTTGTGTGAAGTAATCTCTTGTCAAGAGATGGATTTTTTTTTCTTCAACTTGAAAGTTGAATCTTGACCGCAGCCCAAATCTCCAAACTGTGAAAGAGCCGGACTTCATGATGATGTATGATGATTTATTCATAAAAAAAGAACGAAATCGCTTCTCCAGTCTCCTCACCAAATAATCTGATTTCGAGTGGAACAAGAGGATAGATGGAGATGGGGAACGACGAAGTGAGTGAGAAAACGAGCCACCCTAAAAGTAGCAGTCTCATTATGTCCTATCATATGTCAAAGAGTACACTCGAGGTGTTGTTCCTCGATGATTTTTATGGCTGTTTTTGTGTGTTCCATCACAGAAGAGCCAGCTTTTACCACCACGTTTTTTTCCTACTTCAAGTTGTATAATAATATTATAATGTGTGTGTGTAATGCGACTGGGTCGTGGTCGTGACAGGAGTCAAAGAGGCTTTGCTCAACTACTACCAGATATTAGTCCATGTTTTCGTTGTAAACTGTAATTTTTCTGGAGCATGCTCGCAACGAGTGGAAGTGGAGTGGACGACGACGACGACGAGCTGTGAGGAGTCTTCTTCTTCTCCCATTTATAAGCCCATCACAACTTGTAATCAATGATTTTTGTTGAGGAAAGGGAAGATAAAGATGAGAGTTGAGAGTGGGGGTATGGTTACATCTAATGGATGGGTCGTGTTTGCTCTTATCGAGCATGTCGTCTTGTCCCGTCTGCTCCTTCGAAGAAACGAAGAAGAGAAAAAAATAAGTCAGCTTACAAACTGGCCGTACACGACGGCCAGCCATTCATTTGGTGAAACAATCGACACTGAGAATCTCTCTCTCGTTGCGTCAACGGGGTGATTCATTCAAAAAACAATCTGCGGCTCTACCTTTATTCTCTGACTTTTTAAAAGGACAACAACCAAGGAACAAAGTCATTATTACAGCGCGACGAAGTCATCCTCTCCTTTCGCTCAGACAGTTTTAGTTGGGGAAATGACAGACGAACAAAGTGATGCAACAAGTTGAGAAAAAGTGCCTTGGCAGAGGTATATTAGGTGAAGGTGATGGCAGGGCAGGTATATTTTTCCCCGTGAGAGATGAGATGTGTAAACGTAGTAGTAGTAGTAAAAGCAAATCACACAGACTCATCTCTGTTCCTCCCGTCTATCAATGAAAGAGCAAAAGGATGTCTTTCGAATGAAATCAGTCGTCACGGCTCCTTCTCTCCTCTTGTCTCCTTTGGAGCCTGGCTGGCCTGGCATCTTCCTCGGGTGGATAGTTGGTTGGTTGGATAGGGTCATCATTATTACTCCAAGTTCGACTACTCAATTACATGACCAAGTTGCTCTTGGGAAATTGAGACAACACACAAAAAACCGCTATGAGCTCGTGAAATGTACCTATAGAATTCCTGATGTACATCCGTGTGGAGAATACACTTAAAGGGATATGATTAAGACAATTCAAAAGTGTGAAGTATATTGACCTTCTATGCCGTGAATGCATCCTACGGTGAAATTGCGTCTTATAGGATTTACAGCTGATTTCCCTCCACTTTTCCCAATTAAATAAAAATGCAGATTTGAAGATGACAACAAAATCTAATTTAAATTATTGTTATCCTTTTTATTGCTTGCAGATTATCACATGAGTGAAAATCAGAGGTTGAGCTCGGAGCGAGAGCAACCGGAGACGAACGGCTCGTCTGCAAAGAACAATCACCTCCTCCATCACAACCACAACCACCACTCATCAATCTCTGGAGGGGGCGGAGGTGGAGGAGGAGAGCATCAACATCACGGCGGCGGCGGCGGTGGTGGTGGTGGCGTTGACTCACCACGTAGCTCGTCAGAACCGGAAGGGGATCAGCTTTCATCGAAAACCGGGTCACCTCGTGACATGACCACTGACCGAGATGAAGAGGAGATGAAGGATGGCCTGTCCGACGGAGCCGGCTCGGAAGGAATGGATGACCTACCCAAACGAAAACAACGAAGATATCGAACCACCTTCACCAGCTATCAACTGGAAGAGCTGGAAAAGAGCTTTGCTCGCACTCACTATCCCGACGTGTTTACAAGGTGAGCTGGATAAAAAAAATGATCAACTTAAACAAAAATGTTACGTTACGGGGTATGGTGCGTGATGCGTGTGTAAATATATTTTTGGATAAAAATGCAGTCAATTTGGAACAGCTTTTGAGTTGTAATCATAATAAATTAACCCCAAAAAATCCATAGAAGCTCATTTCATGAATTACATTAAACATGCCACGCTTTGCCCATGCAACATGGTTCTCAAACTGGAGTTACCAATGCATTTTGGTGGGTTTTTATATAAAAACGTCTTAGCCTTGTCATCCAGCTTCTCCGTAAAGATGAACCTCTCTCTCTTACGACTTTTTTTTGCTAGAGGCTAAATTAATTAAGTCAGGAAATATTATGCTCACCAGGGCGTCCCCCAGTTGGTTGTCGATTATTCTAAGCGCACTCTCAAGTCGCTCTTCACTCCAGCCAGAGCTATTTACGCTTTCAGTCAACTCATTCTTTAACCCTTTTTACAACCCCAAAAACAACTCATTGAGCTCCTCTCTCTCTCTCTCCAAGACGGAGAACAGAACACGGCAACGTCTTGAGTTTATAAATAACAAGTTGGTCATCATACGGGAAGAAAATGACCATGCTTTTATAATTTCCTCTGTTTCCTCTTTTGATCCTCATCCATGTATTTCCTCCTACTGTTCCCGAAAAAGCAGTTACATGAATCAGTAGATTTTTTCCCCTTTTTGAAAAAAAAGTATTTACCGATGAACACAATTTTTTGTTTACGTCCAAGTTAAAAAAGCGGATTCTTTCGGAAAGAACACGAGGGTTTGGTCGTATGGTCTTCTTGTAGCTTGTCAGCAAGCGCGGATAGAAGAGCTGGCAAGTCGGCATTAAAGAAATCAGGAGCCTCTTTCTCTCTCTCTCTCTCCATCTCCAGCAGACTCAAAATGGGAAAAAAAGACGGAAGAGTTGATGAAGTTTCAACTTGTTTTCCCATCAGCATCCCAGTTGCTGATGATAATTCTTCAGACTTTCGTGTGAGGAGCGGAGCGGGGTTAGGGAGACAAGTTAAACCGTGTAATGAAGAATGGTGGGGAAGAATGGATGGAAAATTGGGGGGAACAATGGGAAAACAATGATATTTACTTCTTTTGATGATCCCTTTTCCCATCTTGCTCACTTGCTTCGCTCATTTAAAGCTCACCCCACAACAAAAAGTGTAGTGTACTTTAGGGAAGTCTTAAAAAGGAGGCTAATATCTCCAAACATTAACAATATCAGCACACCATCATCATCATCATGATCAAGATCTTTTTTTTTTCCACCTGAGCACCTTGAACTCTTGTGAAAAAGCGAGTGAGTGAGCACAAGCGAGAGCCCATTTCTCGACCCATGGAATCCCATTAAAAGGTGAGGAAAAGTGGGAAACCTTGTGATGATACCGTCGGTATCAGCAGGAACAACCGATTCGAAGTACATGGGCTCAGGAGTGAGGCAACAAAAGGATTTGACTCGCCTGTTGACCTCCCACAGGCACTCACAGAGCTCAGTCAATTCAGGTGGTATATATACAGCAGAGACTTTTGTGTGACCAGTGGTCATTTTCCACAAAAAAAAGAATTGTTCTTCCGAAAAGGGAACCCGATACTACATACCACGATAATGCAAAAATACAATAGATCTGTTGGTGTTGGTCCTTTACACAAAAAGTTTGCCGTAGTTTATTTTTTATTTTTCGGGGGAAAAGAGCCAATATACCTCACGAGCCTTCCAAAGAAACAACAGGATGGAGACAAAAAGATAATTAAAATTGAGTAAATAATTGTGGGGTACTGGGAAAAACATGATGAGTAATGGACAGGCTAATGATACGGTTAGATAAATTGGAGTTTCCCGGTTCAATATGAGTCAGAAAGGCAGCAGCAAGTTGGGGTTTCTGGTGAGCGAAAGTCACGAGAATAGAATTGGTTGGATTTTTGGATTGGTATGTATGGTCGGGTCGGGAAGCAGTAAGTGTGGATAAACTGGTTGGCCCACTGCAAATTGAACGGTGGTGGACGGACTAGACTGGACTGGATTGTTTAGGGATCGAAACTCGAAAAGACGTTGTTATTAGCTTCATTCGTGGCGTGGCTGACAGGCAGACCTTGTTCTTGTTAAACCGAACACAGCAGAGCAACGAATAACTGCTAACTGCTCCAGCAGCGAAAGATCAAACCTCGGCGCAGAAAAACCAATACTTTATATTGTTGCAATAATGTTGGAAAATGAGTAGAATCAATAAGAAAATTGGAGAGGATTGACATTGACCAAACTAAAACGGAGCCTCTTTACCAGAATGATAATAAGAAAAGCCGACAAAGTAAAAAAAATAAAATTGTTTCATACTTCCTGTCTTTAAGACTCATTTCGTTTTCGTTTCTTTTGCGTAACAAAGAGAGAGAAGGCTCTTCTGCTAATCAAATGATCCGACAAAAAAAGGTGAAGATTCCGAGAATCCGAAAATGCGCTCTTTTGTTTTTACCTCATTTTCATCATCGTGCTCTACAGCAGCACTACACCTTGCTTCGTTCCATTCCGAGGGGAAACCACGTAAACCATACGTTGCACATATTCAGTTTTCTTCTTCAGTTTTTGACCTCTTTGAGCTTTACTGGCTCCAGACTTTTGGAGTGTAATAGGGAGCTGGTTCTGGTTCTCAGAATCTCCTTAATTTCATATCCCTTTTGTTTGCCACTGCCCCAACTAACACTTGCCCGGTGTGAGTGCTGCTCTGCTCCACTAACTAATAAAACATAATGAAATCAGGCCAGAGAGTTCCAAAAAACATGCATTTAACATCACGCTCCCCGCCGTACACCGTACACCTTTGTAACAAAATAATAATTCCTTTCCTGTTTGTTTTTTTTTTCAGAGAGGAGCTCGCAATGAAAGTTGGACTGACGGAAGCTCGGATTCAGGTGAGCAGTAATTAACGTCTACAAAACTCTGTAGACTTTTATACTACGTAATAAGTAATGTTATTCATGAGTGACGAGTTTTGCATATAGAGTCAACCGCTTTTTAACCGGTAGCTTTATCATGCATGTACGATGATGATGATGATGATGATGATGAATTCAATTCCTAATTTGGCCTATCGATCTCCTCATCTCCTTCTCGACGACGATTATTAAAGTCCTACCAGCAGCAACCCCAACCCCGCTAGTTGTTTGTTTCTTTCTCCTCTCTATCTCTACGCAATAAATCGGATTGAGTGAACAATCGAATGATGAAAACGGTAGCGAGGAGTAATCAATGTGTATTATTAAGTACATATTATTAGTGCCGTAGCCAATGTTTAACGAGCCCGACACCCCACTACCACGTCTACTCTCAAACTACTACCTACACAATTATTATGGTCTTGTACAAGTTGCTGAACATATAGACGCAGAGTCTCACATTATGATAGGGATAGGAAGGCAATGCAAGAAAAAGCAGGGTATGGTTTGGTAGGTATATGGTTTGGGGCGAAGAAAGAGTTTTGTTTTATATAGGGAACAACAGGATGATCAGCTTCATCTTTAGATGTTTTCGGGCTGATCTATATTAGTGAGTTTGATTTGTTGATATTACTATATTATCAATACCCAAAGAGGAGCTGCTGAGCTGCTAGCTAATAACGCAGAAAGTAATAAGAGGTTCAGCAGCTCCTCTCTCTCTCTCTCTGATGATATTATTGATTACAGTTATTAAGGGCCAGGCTAGAGCGTCTAAGTAACTGGTTAATCATCAAGTTTCATCTTCAATCATAACGACCCGACTCACTTCCCTCGGCTTTCTAACATTAAAAAGAAGAAGAGAAAAAAACTTTATTTATGTATTTAATACATGTATAGTAGGGAGTTTAAAGTAAAAGCAGCAGGAGTAAAAGGAGTTTTTTAAATATATATATATATAAGTTCATTTAAAAAGGATGAAAAAGTTCGTGATGATTATATGTATATGAAAAGGCATACTCGCTTATGTATATTATTCAAGCTTACCTGTTCATGGCAATAATTTATAGTCATCACACTTTGATCAGCAATCGTGATAAGCCGTTATGAACTGATTTTTTTCTTCTTCTTCTCCTCCTCATTATCCTCCCTGTAGAACGACAACATTTTGGTTCGGTGGTTCGTTGTGGCTTCTGGAATTTTCATTTGAATCTTTAATGACTATTGGTCGTGAAGAGATGAGTCCTCCTTTTGTTTTAATTTTACATGCAGATGGTGTCGTTTGTCGTTGATTAAATGAGGGGATACAGAAGTGAATATAAATGAGGGATGGGGCATATAACATAAAACAATGCAATTATAATTGTCTTTGGGAAATTAGTGATGTTAATGGAGTGGGATTGACTATGCGTAGGTATATGTGATGATCATTAATATTGAAATGTTGACATTCAAATAAGAATTATGAGACATTGTTTATAAGGAATACATATTACATGGAAGTCGTAGAGCCGTAGAGGACACGACACCCAGATACATTGCACTTTAGTTCGCGTGACATTCGACACTTGACACTGGTCAATTGGATCACGCTTTTTATATGATTGATTACAAACAAACATTCGCTGTATACTCTATTCTCATTTAACATAATCTCCTACTTAGCAAAGCTTGCACGGAACCTATGCTTACGTTTAAAGTACCAAGATCTAAGTAAATTTTGGATAGACGTAAGGTTTGTGCTAGAACCAGCGTATCACTACGTGTTGTTGTCTTGTATGGCATGCCTTTGTCCACAAGCAATTACAGGGATCATCATCAGCATCAGCATCCGAGATCAACCTGCACTGAAAGCAAGGTCCATTATGGTTTAATTTAGAAATCAGTAGGGAGTCGTGAGTTTTAGCTGCTCAAATGAGGGAAATGTTTTTTTCTTTTTTTTTTCTTTTTGGGCTCTTTTTTGGCCAGTTCCCAGTTTTGGACGTGCTTTGCGGTAAAAATCTGTAGAGAGGGCTAAAGGGGGCGTTCTTTTTCCAGGCTTGACTTGTGATTATTATTATTATTATTATTATTGCTTACAAGGGGGAAAAGTGGTTTGAAGGTTTTCAAGAAACTGGATCGCTTTTTCATGTTTCACCAACATTTCTTGTAATTTTGAAAGACATTTCTTGTCCCGACTCGTCTTCTTCTTCTTCTTCTTCATTTCCTTTCTTCTGAGGAAAGCTTTTTTGGGCTCCCACTTGAGCCCAGTCCAGCAGAGTCCACTCACTCAGCCGCACTTACTTCTAATTACGTTTACAGAACCAACAACGACAGTAATTACAAGTTGAGGTTGATTAGCGATCCTTGTAACAAGAGAGGAGAAGGTGTGTCCTTCAATTATAGGAGGACTAGTTTTTTCTCTCTCTCTCTCTCTCTCTTTTATATTTTGTACCAACCTGATTGCTACCGCTTATACCTACCTACCCTCTTGCCTTTTGGTGGAACATCCATAATTCCCTTCTTCCTTCTTAGCTACCCCTTCTTCTGTCACTCCTGATAAGCATTAGGGGCTGGAGCGAGAGAACTCGATTAGTGGGACTGGCCCCTACTCCTCTTCTTGCATGTCTGAATGACCCCGTTTTTATAATCCCTGGAATTCTTTTTGTTTTGTGTTCACAGGTTTGGTTTCAAAACCGGCGTGCGAAATGGCGCAAGAGCGAAAAGGTGGGCCCTCAAGCCCATCCGTACAGCCCGTATCCATCTACCATCACAATCGGAGGTCCGCAGCCGAACGCACCCCAAATCCCGTTTAACCCGGCGGCCCTGTACCTGCGCAAACACTCTCCCATCGATTCCCTCCCCTCCCCTCCATCCTCAGCTCACTCCATGTTACCTCATCGGATCCCCCACCCGTGGAGCCCTCATCTGCCATACTTCCCCTCCGCCGCCTTGTCCGCTGCAGCGGCCGCCCATGCTCACAATCCTCACTTGAATTTCGCTCGGGGAAGCCCGTTCCTCTCCCCGGCGGCGGCTGCCGCGGCAGCGTCCTACTTTCCCGGTCCTCCCTCCTTCCAAAATCTATTGGCTCATCTCAACGTGGCAGCTGCGGCCCAACAAATGAACCAGCAACTTCCGCCTGGACATCCTCTCGCCGGAGCCAGTGGCGCAGAGCACCTCCTCATGGGATCCGGAACGGGAAGTAGTACGCCAGGTGGCTCTCTCCACAGTCCTCTGGGGGGCTCCACGGCGAGTCCGCACTACAGTCCCGAGCCGCGGAGGGACCGAACCTCGAGCAGTCCCACGGACAGCGGGAGAGCACGAAGTGTGAGTGGTAACGAGGAGGAGATTGACGCGGACGGGGATAACAGCAGTGACCAGTTCGTCGGGTCCCTTCCCTCCCAGAACAATCCTGACGGGCTCAACAAGTTCAACATCAGCGAGGTGGAGCGGAGAGCTTCAAGTATTAACGCTCTGAGAATCAAGGCGAGGGAGCATGAGCTCAAGTTGGAGTCCCTCAGAAATCACAACAGTCCGGATATTGTGAGTAATTAAGTTGTAGGTTAAGAGCCACGCTATTTTTTGTTATCTCGCCAGCCAGTTTACAGTCCTTCATCATCACAACCGCCGCCTCCGCGCCGTCATCGTCATCCACAGGTAAATTATGAATCTACCTTGTAGCAAAACTACTCCTCCTAATGATTCAACTAGTAATCATGTTAAATCCACTACGAATTTACACACTCTGCATATAAATATATCATTGCTTCCTTGAGTACAACCAATCTCCAACTTTTAGTGTACATTATCATTATAAACGAATAAGAAATATAAGATTTCTGATGGCGGCTATATAAGCATGTAGTAAAATATTGTAGTAAACATCTGCAAATTGTTTTTTTGGAGGGGCAATGAGATCCCTGCTTTTATCAATTTTGTTGGATATTGTAAACTGTACAATTAGTATTATTACCTATTACTACAACTCACATCAACCAACCACACTCA
>JAANSN010000815.1:0-45177 GCA_036850665.1 Dicranocentrus wangi
AATTCGTCATTCTACTGAATGAAGAAGGTTGCTCGGTCGGTAGCAACGTTCGCGACAAGTTGGTGTCCCGGTGATGATGGGAGTCTTCAACCTTGGAGCAGCGAAATGGCGAGAAACCGACAACCCCTTTCCTTTCCTGCTGTCGGATTACGCGTATCATTGTCACCATTCTCGTTTCATCTTTCCCCTTGAGGGCTGTCACAAAATTGAGAATATATATTCTCCGGGAATACATACACCCATCCGCCGAGGGGAAGAAATATCTAGTTGGGTATATTACAACCCTTTTTTACTCCCTGTGCACACATGCCCGACAATGGGAGTTTATATAGGGAAAAATGACAGAGAGGAGAAAGTAAAGGATTTTTTTTGGATGAAATGGCACACATCATACCATTCCACGATACTGACCATCTTTGTCATCCAGTTTGAGGTTAGATCTTCAAAGTGTCAAACAAGTGTCAATGCCATTGTCATCTTGTCATCGTAAAAGGGAAGGGTTAGTGTTGTTAGTGTGAAATTTGCACCACATGGTTTCCCCTTTTCTTGAGCTATTTGTGAGTACTGGGCCGTTTCCATGAATGAACTAAGATGTTGCAAGTGGACCGTAACAAACAAGCATGAGAAATACAAGAAGAGTAAAAAATGGTAGAATTATTATTATTAATTGTTGAAACACTACTCCTTTACTCGGATGGGGAACTTCTGAACGGAATTCGATTCCTCCCGTGTACCTGTAGCCACAAACGTTATCACAATAATATCCTGTCGCCATTGTATTCTCTTTTTTTAAAGTACTTCCGAGGACAAGTCGTAAATCGCTTGCTATTCGGGGAGAAGCCATTATTCTAAACAAAATTGACTGGATGAATAACAGGGAGATGAAAAAGTGCACCTTGTTTCCTTCCTCCCAATGCGTACCATATTTTTGTAAAATACATGCCCACATTACGCGATACAATCATGGTTTAGTGAAAGGGGGTGCATAACAGTTATTTTTCTACAAAAATGAAACTTTCTTAAATATACACATCCATTCTCTGCTGAAAAAGTTGCTGTCGTCGAGCAAACATCACGTATCCCATGGACATTTACGGTATTATCATAATGCTTGTCGCACAAGAGCTGTAATAACGAAAGTAAACCAAGCTGAAGAAAATGGTCATAAAAAATGTGCACTAAAGGAGGAAAAAAAATAGTCGTCAGAGAGGAAAAGTAGGAGAGAGAGGAAAAAAAGAGCATTACTATTCCAAACATTTTTAAATGGCTGGGAAGTAAGTAGACTTAAATACAATCATAATAACCTGGGACTGGTACAGCAGCCTGGTTGACGTCTAAACATTCCATGACAATCTTTTCCACAGACAATAATATCCTTCCGAAGTATATACGTTACTCCATCCGCATCCATTCTTTTTCGGTGAGAGCAATGTTTTCTTCAATGTACAAGTTTGTCGGTTGTATAGTTTCATGGTTTCCAGTGCTACTATGATTATTCTAACATAATAATATTACTCCTGGATTTATAACACCATGGAATCTTTCCATATAATTATAGCACAGAATTCACAAAACAACTTTTTGTCGCCGAAAGGTTATCCGCGTAGTTGTAGCCCGCAGCAGATATTTCGTACCGAGTGGATCCCACTATACCCCTATCTGTCCTATTTATTATACCCCACATAAAAAGCATCTCATCTTATGCTAAAAAGCAAACAAAAAGATGGATTGGTTTTGCATTTTCTTTCTTTCTCTCCCTGTCATAATATACCTCATTGCTATAAAGATCATGTTGGCTTGTTCCCACGTGTGTCCCATGTTAAATGCATGCATGGCACTGTAAAAACTAAACGACAAAGTGTGAAATGATAATATGGCATACCACCACCACGTTGTTGTTCGTTTCCTTTTTCTTGGCCAGGTTTTAAAAACCCATATATTTTGTGGGGTAGCCATTGTGCCTTTTTTCTCTCTGGGTATCCTCTCCTCTCCTCTGAGCTACATTACATTACGGGAAACCAATAATGGTAGTTGCGGCGCTAGTGAGTGTGTGTACGTGTCATCACCACATATTATTATGGGCTATGTGTTAAGAATGGAAAGCTATTTATGCATATTTTATGCTGTTTACGTACCCAAGTAAAAGTCATCATGATCATGGGTGAAAATTCAAAAGGAGATGTTCTCTATACATGCTTTATGCTTATGTATGTATATTTAGTAGGTATATTTTTAAAAAACGAAAATGGCTTTTTGAGCTGAGCCCCTCTGCTCGCAAGTAGCTGCTTTATTGTTCTTGACTAGGCCTGGGCCGCCACGACTTGCACAAATTGTGTGAGGATTGGGAAATGTTGGGAAGTAAGTATTTACTTGCAGGAGGGATTGTAATAATAATCATACGTGTGAATATCATATAAATATGTGGAGTGTGAGTGTGTGTGTGTGGTTTTGAGGACAAAAGCGATTTCCCAGCTATTATTTCAATGAGCATACTAAAATAGACATTTTGCTATAGCACAGGCAGGCAAACCAACCATGCCCCTCTTTAACTACTCACTTTTCTTCTGGTGGGAAAATAATGACAATATTATCGCGCAATGAACGCCTGCCTCTCTTCTTTGAGGATATTACAAACTTCTTTGTTTATTCTTTGATGGTTTAAACGGAACATGTTCACTCGCACATCCATTTCCAGGGAAAGCTAGAGAAGAGAGAAGGCTGATATCATCATCACCATCTCAAAAGACATCATATTTGCACATACACAAAATGTGTGTACTTAGTGTTTTCAGCTTGTGTGATTTTAATGGTTTCGGAGAAAATTTTCACCCTCAAATGCGATTTCCACTGGGGCTATTTTAAGCTCCTTTAGATCTCACTCTCTCTCTCTCTCAGTTCTCGTACATTCACAGCCTTCAGCTCCATTGTATTAAATGTACTTACTCCTCGGCTCCTTGTTTTGGAGGGGAAAACTCACCAATTCATATAGTCACACTCGGGCGGTTCGTGTATATGTGGATTTTGAGCGAGCAATCTCTGGCCCAGCCTCATTTCATCGAATCTGAATATGAAAGTGATCACACGAGGAGACGGTGATTTTCATCACCAACTTAATTCTGGAATTTCTGGTTCCACTTCCACTACTTGTTTTTTTCTTCTTGACTTTATCGCGTCCCCAGCTGAAAAGTCATTTTCCACAGAGTCATGTATTTTCTCCCACCCGGAGCGACTTCCTCTTTTGGGGACTCCTCCAGCAATCTCCCGGTATTTTGGTTACGGGAATCACTACGAAATTTAGTGTACCCACAGTTCTTTGTTTTTTTTTCTGGGCATATATGAGCTCCTACCCAGAAAAACAGAGTACATGCATGCTCATTGTGGAATCATGCGTGCACCCCCACCCAACCTGATCTGAAAAGCTTGCATATATTCCCGAAGAGGAATGAGGAAGAGCTGCTGTGGGTGATGTGGTCACCATGCGTAAGTGGTGCTGTGAAATGTGGGGAAAAGGGGGAACCGGACGGACTGCTATATAGCGTGTGAAGTGAATTAACTGCATATTACATTTCAATGCGATACCCGAAAAAAATACCCCGAAGGAGATAAGCCTTTTGAAATATATATAATATACAGCCTCCACAGAGGAAACTATACTGACTGCCACAGAGGAAAACCACAATGTAGCAATCAACAACAAAAAACCCATTTCACACACTCAATTTGTGCAAAAAGAAAGAAAAAAAGTACCAACGCGCAACGCTTCCTCCTCTGGTTGTTTTTTCTCACATGTATATCACACGTCATTATCACTACTTTCTCCCGTATTCTTATTATCTCTTATTTTCTCCGATTTACTCGACAGCGGAGCTCCACTTTTCCCATCTTTTAATAAATATCATAATATTCACGTTAGTCCCATCCATGATTTTTATTGCTGTTAGTGTACATACCAACCAACAACACTCCACACATAACATATTATATAGTTTTCAAAACGGAACAGGCTGGTTTTTCTTTTTTTCACACAGATCCCTATGTTTTGTATATTAGCGGAGAGCCTTATTTGCCTGGAAAAGAAAAAAAAGTCCCCCTTTCCCAGTTTTTGCCATCAAGAGCAGCAGCCTCAGTGGCAGCTGCTCATTGTCATGTTTTTGGCTCTTAGGCTACAACACTTTTGCATACAGATGAGACCGCATGTTTGCATGCATGAGTGAAAACGAGTGTGAGTGTATTATGGAATCTTGTAAGAAAATGATAGTATTGGTTGATGCCAATTCACTTTTCCTCTTGCCAAAATCCTCTGGCCATGTGGTAATTCTTGCACTGGGCTGCATACCAATCTCTGTTTTGTTATTCATTGTTGCATACCCTTTCCCCTGACAGAGGGCCCATTTGGAGGGAAAAGTAGTATACGATGGAGGATGTATATAGTACATGTGCTTCATGCTCGTACCACTACATAATATGCAAGCAGTGTTTGGTGTTGATGATGGACACGGTCGGTGTGTGTGTTTTGTTAATATTTTATCCGTTCGCTGCTCGACCCATATGGTAACATCATCATCATCGGGAGGAAATGTATTTCAAACGACTTCACCGCTATAGCAGCACTACTACTTCGTGCATGTGACAAGAATGCCATTTATGTGGGCGTGGTCGCATACTAAACATGTTTTATTTAGCGTCACCCCAAGACAAACAGTATTTTGCATTAATTTGCAATCAACTTTGGATGGATGGGTGTGGGTGGGGTGCTGCTATTTTTATATTTGATTTTTGTTTTGGCAATCATCGGTGCCCCCGAATGGATGTTGATGATGATGATAATTAGTCAGAGCTATATCGTTTGTCAGAATTTTTTTCCGGCTCCTTCTTGTGTGTCATGTGAGAAAGCCGGCCTTTTTTTCTTAAAAGAAACAAGAAGAGCTTTTTTCCCCAAATTTATTCTCTCACTCAAGATTCATTATTATATATGTTGCTCACAATAGCCCCATTTGGTTTCTCGTTGTTACACACTGTTAAGCCGAGCGGTTGGAATGACAAGACGACTGGAAAAGTGGAGGAGGGTGGTGCTGGTGGTGGTGGTTGAGAGGAATGTAGTAAAACGAAAAAGTTTCGTGCGGAGGGGAGAAGTAAGGAAGGAGCACAGAGCGAACACAGAGAGAGTTGCAGAATCCCTTTTCCTTGTTCCATTTAATAAAAGATACAGATACATATTGGGTGCTTGTTTTATTTTAGGGGTTGACGTTGAAGTAGAAAATCCAGGAGGATTCATTCTACCCCACATGGGCTGTCCACATGTTGAAATGATTAGTTGCGAAGTCTGTCTCTCTTTTTTGTGACATGCCATTTCTAGGGACACATTTTTACCCAAAAAAATCTTGCATAGTTTAATCCTGGTGGTGGTGGTGGTGGTTGTGGCGGCGGTGGTGGGCATAAAAAGAAAATTTAAATGAAAAAAAGTAAAATGAGTTTATTTTGGAGAAAAAAGGAATTTTCTTGAATTGTTTGAGGATTTTAGCCCTCTGCGTGATTTTAAAAAGTGCGTGTCACGGTTCCAGATGCATGAATCTAATAATATATTATATACAAATGGGGGAATCCTTTTCCCCTGGAAGATTTTCCATGCACGCTATCTGTCTCTTTGAATATCAGGGTGTGGACAATGATTTTTAGTTATGGACTCCTAGCATGCAATTTACTTTCACATGCACCATTTTAGACATTTTTTTTCTTACAAAAGACGAGGGATGTAGACCAGGAGCTCTGTTTTTTGGCAAGAGGTTTGAGCAGCTAGGTGCAACTTTTAGCTTTCTGCCTGGCGCTACACGACGATCCAACAAAGACTGAGGGTTTGTGAAAAAAAACTAGATTCATCTTTGGAGGAGGCTACCATGAGCCATTTAACTGCTGAATCACCTTCCACTCTGTCTCTCACAGAGTGATCAAAAGTTTCCCAGTAATTAGAGTTGTGTGGTGTGGAGGGAGAAACTTTTGTTTCAGTGTTTTATTGTATTGACTGATGTGCCCCAGCGTCTCTCATTATCTGTCTACGGACGGACTAAAAAAAGGAGCAAATGGAGGTAGCGGGAGATGAGGTGGACAAGGCTAATGCAAAATGTCTTGAGACGTTGTAAATCCACCACCGCCATCACCGGCCGCGAACCAGAATTGAGCTCTTTCATTAAACTCTCCAAAATAATTGCTCTTTTGCGGAAACTTCTCCCGGAGAGCTGCTGGTCAGGGAAAAATTGGGAGCCGTTACTTTTTTCTCTTCCTTCCTACTGCTGCTTGCTGCTGCCCCCTGATTCATTTCAAGTAGGCCAAAAGTCAAGTATAATAAGTTGATGGCAGGGGATATTCCTTGCGGGAAGTGGTGGGGTGGTGTGAGTATTAAAATGGAAATGGAGTGGACAAAATGTCCCATTTTGGATAAGGCTGCTACGTGCGCTATACCCAGCTGCAGGAGTTGTAGTAGTAGTGGGGTGATTCTCTAACCTTTTAATCTTTGGAATGGAGAGCAATTCAGGGTGAATAATATGAGAAAATGTGATCAAGTATGCATATGTATTTATTGGCGGCGGTGGTGGTGGAACTCGAACGAAATGAACTTGTTTCTCGATGAATACAGGAGAGAGGAGATGAGAGGAGATTCGATACAAAAATATATAACTTTTTTGTGGGGATATATACGACATCAGGACGACTGTAATTCCGAGTACCTATTCCACTTGAAGTGGTGCTCGTTGGATCAACTAATCTCGTTTTGTAGATTTCCACTTTTCTTTTGTGGTCAGGGATGGTTTTCAAATGATGGTTCTCCTAGAGAATGAATATTTCCTCTCTCTCTCTCTCTCTTTCTCAGTTTTTGGGCTGTGTGTTAAACCCCCAATTTCAACGTGGACATAAAATACCGTCCAATGTGCCCTGGAGAGAGGTAATGTAGCTGAGTAACGAATTCGTCAAGTTCGTAAATCACTACCAAACCGCACCACCTTAATCAGTCCCAATTGCTATGGAATTGGAAACCATTGACACGCCTATCCATGACCATCAAGTGGACAATTCCCATTTCCTCGAACTTCACCACGTTTGCCCATTGTGTTCCCTTTACCGTCACGGAGGGAGTGTGTGGAGGGTCTGAGAGCTTCTTTAATGGTATAAATTATGCACGTATTGTATCACCACCAGTTTACCTCTATCCTCATTTTCCTCTGCCAATGCCCACCCGTTCTCCATATTACTCCACGACTAAACCCAAAGTGTAATAGTCCAAAGCAGTAAGTAGCCCTCGAATTTAAACTAGAATTCTACCTTTACCCCATCACCCATCATCATCACCAACTTTACTTTCTCGAACCTGAAATGATTTTTCTCCGTCGAAGCCTCCAAAACATTGTAATTATTCCCTCATACTTGCCATTTGTCAAGGAAATAAAATAAATCCGCAGAATCACAAACACACACACACACACAGCTTTCCAGTGTCTTCCAGATTTCAGGATTTCTCTTTCTTTCTTTGCAACTTCCGTGGGGACAAACATTGTCGGAATTTGTTCCGTCCTATGTCAAGAGCCCCGCATTCTCTCCCATTTTCCCTTTTTACCCTTGTACAATACAACCTTTTTCCAGTTCCACAAGAGGCGAGAGAGAGAGAGAGAGAGAAAGAGGAGTCGGGTATAAAAAAAGTCAACTTTCTCCGTTTGATATCACTTTCCTCCAGTTAATACATGACATACATGTTTCATGATCTCGGAACTACCACATACATCCTCTTTCCCTTCAGATACATTCATTTATGCAGCCATCATAGGGGGTAGAACAGCATCAGAGCCGAAAAGGGATTTTTTTCCCTTCTTCAAGTAGTTTACCAGCAAAGGCCATACGACAAACTATTATAGGACAAGGGAACAACGACAAGGAACCATGTGAAGAGAGTAAAATAAAGTTGTAGAACTGTGATATGTTTTTTTGTATGTTTTTCGGGTTTTTTTCTCTCTCCTCTTCTTCTTCTTCTTCTCGGTTACATTGCACCGCATCATAGATAGGAGGAAGGGTGTCGTCGTTGTCGACGACGAGTTGACGAGGCTGGGAAAAAACCTTTTTATATTTATATAGAATCAAGGGAGTTGTTTGTACACTGATTTTCCCTGAAAATTGAGATAAACGGCTGATTTTGAAGAGGAGAGCCCAACAAAGATTTATCTTCTCGACTCAAAACTTACACTTTTACAACTACATCGTATTACGACTACTCTGAGCCGAGGAGGAGAGGCCTATTCAAAGTAACACTTAGTCAGTCAACCAAATTTACTACGTTTTGGGTCTACGCCGCGGAGAGATCACAGACATATATATACTACTATATTCCATACAACAACTCGGAACTGTTGTTCCACTTGTGACTCAGAGTTTTGTACTGTTTTGTCGTCCTTTTAATCTCTGTTTTTTGTAAACAGCCTGCAATGTCCTAAAAACAATGTAGCGTGTGGAATGCTGGTTCGAGGAAGTTGGTCGAACTGTACTACCATGGATTTATCTGCAAAATGGGAATGGGATGAGCATGGGAAGCGGGTTCAAAGGAATTCTGGCTAGTCCAATAAAATCAGGAATTAACTCGTAATTAAATGGAGCTAAGTTTAACACAAGTCTTAAACTGGGGCTGAAGTGCACAATATTTAATTCGATTAAATATATTCAGATTCCTGGAATCATTCTTGTCGGCTATGGTAGAGCTTGCATAGTATAGTAGTATGTAAATATCGATGCGAAAAACATTTTTGGAAATGCTATCATTTACAACGCATTATTATTTCTTGCTCAACTCTCTCCTTTAGAAAAACAATCTCTGGGACAGTCCGGGGAGTTTTTGTGCTCCCAAAATATAGATTTCCCTAAATAATCCCATATAAACCCTCAATGTTGACATTTAATGGTATTATTTTTGACAAATGTGTAAAAATGCGGAAAACAATCCTTGCAACTAACTACTACTGTAGCCCCATAGCCATGCTTGCTTCTCCTCCATGCATGCCCTTTGCTTTGGCTATTCTTTATGCTGGTAAACAAAAACAAATGCTTTATTATTTGCCATTACACTTCCGTTATCTTCCTGCCACGACACGACGGTGTACACGACGACTCCTCTTAAAAACATTTTCCCACTTCCTTGTATTCCTTCCAACTGAACCCCTAGACGATGTGAGGCTGGCTGAGAGGAGAAAACACATCAGTAATTTTCTGAAACGCATACAGTTCTGAGAAACAAATAGTTCAATAGTTCTTCTCGCACCCAGAGTTAGTTGGGCTCAACTGAGCCATGTTTCATGAGGAAAGATGTGTTTTCAAAGTTGTGAATGGGAAAAAGATGGGTAAAGTTATCAACTTTCAATAAGAAATCGACTCTTTTTCTACAATTCATAAGTCATTTCTTTTATTCCTACAAGTTCCGCACCGTACTCACCCTGTATTTCAAAATAAAAAGTTTTTTCGCCTTTTGTGCAACTCTCCTCCAGCCTCGAATCTCATCCTTCTTTACAAAGTGTGTGTGTGTGTTTCACACTGCCTTTTCCCCTCCACTCCTTCCAGCAGTTCCCTCTCCCCCTTTTCAAGTGCACTTGAAGTGAAGACAATAGGTACGGCAAGGAAGAGTTTAAAAGGGACAAGAAGAAGAAGCCTTTTGTACCCCAAAAATTTTCCGCTGATTAACCGTTATGCCATTGTGTCATCCATGCTCTTTTTTTTTGAAAAAAAAAAATCTTTTGCAGGCGGAGAAAGTGGAAGTGAAGCAGAAATGGGCGTCCCGACTTTTGGGAAAACTGAGAAAGGATATCACTCAGGAGTGCAGGGAGGATTTCGTTTTGTCCATAACTGGCAAAAAGCCTGCGATGTGTGTGTTGTCTAACCCAGATCAAAAGGGGAAAATGAGAAGAATCGACTGCCTGCGTCAAGCAGACAAGGTAAAAACACTTGGAGATTTAATAAAAAAAACATTTTCAGAAAAAAAATTAGGATAATCACTTTGACAAATGTGCCATTTTAAAGACAGCCCAGCCCTTGGAGAGATGGAGAAAAAATGTGAAATAAACAAGAACTTTCAAGTTGCATAATAAGATTTTTTTTGTGTGGTTGCCCCTGCCAAAAAAATTTCATATGATAACATGAACCGGTTCTAAAATTGTAAACCATTAGAAACAGTGAGAGAGAGCGAGAGAGAGAGGCAAAGTGGTTGCCGAAGAAGAGAATAGTTCACACAGGATAAAAATTTTCAAGGTGGACAATTTAGCACTGCTGCTCTGTCTGTACCCCTTTCCAACACAATTATTATATCTCAAAGACAATTTAGTAGCGAAAAAAAATATCACACTCCATCTCCAAAAAAAAAGAATTGTGGCCATTTAGGTCTGTTGTGAGTTAGGGTCTTCTAGCAAGCAAAGCATAATGGTTTTGCATGGGGTTGCTAAAAATCAAAATGGGTTTTGTGTCGGAACAAGTAGGATTTTGAATTATTGAGTATATTACCATGTTTTTGAAATATATCTCTGATGCGAAATGTGAATTACATTTTATTGTTGCTAAAATATCCCATTGAGGCTAACAAAAAAATAATGATCATAATTTTTTTGCAAGGAATAATACAAGTCTCATTCGGCGATTTATTGCTTATATGAAGTAATTGTATAAAAGGGCTGAGTAAATGGCAGCACTGGATTTATTATTACGGGTTGGTTGATGCTAGCAAAGTGCTTAGGTTTTTTTTTGAAAGAGAAACAAATTTAATAATAGTTTTTACATTTATGTTGTAGTTGAGTTTGGTGGAATATTTTTTTTTAGAAAATGAGGGGAAATACAACAGCACATATCGCGCATTGCTAGCACTTTTTCCTGTATCATTGTCATTTTTATGGAGTAACCATTATCATGAATTGTGAGTGGGAAGATGTGATATGAGCACATTCTGTTTCCAGGACGAAGATATTTTTAAGAGACCAAATAAAATAATATTAACTAGATTTCCATCATTTTAATGTGATTACTATATGGCCAGACAAAAAAGAGAAGATTTGGGTTAAATCACAAATCATGTGACAGGATTGCTGCTGCTGTTAGAAATAAAGCAAGATGAAATAAATGTGTAATAATAATAATAATAATAATGTAAAATACTGTATAAAATTGTGAAATTTCAGGTGTGGCGGTTGGACCTTGTGATGGTGATTCTGTTCAAAGCTATACCTTTAGAAAGTACAGATGGAGAGAGACTGGAGAAATCTCACGAGTGTCTCCATCCTGGCCTTTGTGTTAACCCGTACCACATAAACGTATCCGTCCGAGAGCTGGATCTGTACTTGGCCAACTTCATCAACAGCCATGGTAAGCCAATTCCGAACAAAACAATAATATTCTTCATCTGATGATGTGAGTGAGAAGAGGGGTTTTAAAGGATGCACACTTTTCCACCGGCACCGGCTATATAGCTTGTTATTAAAAGGGTTGTGGTAGGATTCCAAAACGGAATATAATAATAAAAATGTTGAGAAAATGAGAAACAAAAAAAACGAGGCAGTGGTTGGTTTTGTTTTGGAGCAAAAATCTGACACAGAAATTTACTGTAATGGATGGGATAAATAAAATCGGTCTGGACAAGCGAGACTGGCATCTCTGGCATTTTCGTGACTTTGGCAATGAGTAATAGAAATGGATAGGGATAAATCTCGTGTTTTGTGGTTGGTGCATGTAGTTCCTTTGCGTGAGACCGAGGTGAACAGGAAACCCGAAGAGGGTCCTGGTCAAGAAATCATGGGAAGCGAAAACTCTCCTCTATATCTTTGTTGTTGCTTCCAGATTACACTAACAATAAATGGGTGGACCGTATCCATGCTAATTGAGGCCGGACTTTTTCGAAATTTCGAATCAGTAGTTTGACTCGAATCTTCTTGTGCAGTTCAATTTTAGATAGAATAGAATGGAATGTAAAGGTCCACCACCGGTTCCTCAGTCAGCGGCACACTATAGGCTTAGGCCCCCATTTGAATAAATACGGCTTTCGCCTGACTCTCCTCCTCTTGTAACATGCTGTTGATGTGTAACTCTTTCACAAAGCTTTCATTCTTTTATATATCATTTACCTTTTCAAGTCACATATTCACCGCTGCTCCTGCTGCTGCTGCTGGATTGTAGACGTTTGACTTAAACGCTGCTTCTTTTTCTTCTTCTTCTTTTGCTTGAGATACCCATCCCACACGTATACAATAATATACACACATTTTTTCTCGTATTTATTCAAGCAGACTGTAACAAAAGCTATCGCTTTTTCAGCATAATTCTTTTCTTCTGTCTAGCTACACGTCTTGTTTGGTTGTCTATCTTCTTTTGGAGAAACTGCCTCACCACATGTCTCTTTTGGATGAGTTGGACGCCTCTTACCGGAACACAGTTGGTGCGGTGGTGGTGGTGGTTTCTCTACATAACACGACAACGCTCTATATATAATAATTCCATTCCTAGCCCTAAAGTGGAATGCATTTTGGTTATAAACAGCTCTCTAGCTTTATTTCAGGCAGAGGGAAAGAATGAAAGAGAGAGAGAGAGAGAAAGGGAGAAAAAAAGAGTGAAAAACCGAGAAAAAAAAGAAAAAATAAAAAGGAAAGATAGAAGAAGAAGCCAGTCCACGGGCTTTGTTGCTCTAACCTTTCACTCACTTTCACCACGTTTCATTCATGGACACATGCTGAGCCACTAATGATTACCGTAAATAGATGGGCCCGCGGAAGGAAAGCTGGCTGAGCATGCTGCGAACATTTTTCTATATACCCATACAAATTAGTTGAAACAGTAGAAGGAAAAAGAAACCGGAGCGCATCATACGTACCTCCCATTTAAACCCTGCTCTTATTTTGTTTTATATCCCTCCTCGCAACTTTTCACTTTTTGATGCAGCTATAGAGAGTAGTATGTAGTATACGGCTAGACAAAGTCCTTTTAAAAAATAAATCTCGGTGTGTTATCCCTCTCGGCCGCCGACTCATATCGTTTCTCAAGTGGCTTTTTTGCTTTTACTTTTATTGTTTTTTAAAAACTTGCACCGCTCTCCTCACTTCCTTCTTCCTTTCCTCCTCACCAGAGCCGAGCCTCTTCTTGCTCTTTTGCCTCATGCAAGTTTTTGAGTATTTCACATTTTTTAAGAAGGGTGATCCAGTGTTGCCCAGCCTCGGATGGATCTCCTTCTTGCCCTTTATATGTTTTTACTTCTTTTTGTCCATAAAGGAGAGAGACTCTTCTGTAATTTATAGGCTAGTATCCCAATCATTAGAAAAGAACATGTAGCAGGAGGACTCTGAGTGAGCTCTCCTTTATGCAATCAGAGTTGAGGGGGTCGTCGGGCGGGTGGCGTGGTTCTATATAGTGATGAAAAGCTGTTAGGTTCGCCAAAGTTTGATGCGTGACTAGTGAGAAAAGTATACTGCGACTACACTGCTATATTATTATTATATGAGTTTTAGATAAAAAGCTGTTAACTGTCGGAAACTGACATAAATATTTCATTTGCCATTGACAGGGATATGGGCTCAACATTAAATTGTCACTTTTAAGAATTAATGTTGTACCTTTTTCTCTTCTCTTCTTGAGATTCCTTTTGTTGTGATTTATTCTTTTAACGTCGTGGATCCTCTTTTAAAACTTTCCAGAAATTATCAGCGGGATGTGCGACAATAATAATGAAAAGGATGAGGAGCGTGGATTTAAGGGTAAGTGAACAAGTGATTTTCACACTTTTAACTTTTTCTCTTATTTGAACACAACACACTCTGAAAATTTTCCGAGCCCACTTCCATATTATAAGTTATACTTCCAGAGTATACACGACGCGAAGTAGTATTGTCTTTTTATCTCCAGAGTAATTGTCGGATTGCCAATGAAACTCGAGAAAAGTGGGTGTCGGCCTCACAGTAAGATGGTGTGTATAGGGTGCTACTGCTGTATAGTATAGGAGTCTCTATCAATCAAATTAAACTTTTCACTTTTCTAATTCATACCAAGAATTTTCTGTAGCAGTGCGGAACTCCCAATTCCACTTTATCAAAAAAAAAACAAAAAACAGAAAGAAAGAAAACTCCAGTTTTAGCAGTCATATCATATTGTCTCAAACAGGGAATATAATGTTTCAAAGGAAATGAGAGAAACCCCATATTATTTGGGAGGGAATTTGGCCAAAGTAAATTGCAGGAAATTTATAGGATTCCGTATTCTTCCGTCCGGAGTGTTAAGTTTTATAATTTCAATATTTGTATCGTGAATAAGTTGAAGCGGAGGGTCATAAATTGCAACTTCATATGGTTTGTTCGTGTCAGGCTTGCATCATAAAACATTCATTTTGTTTAAAAGTTGCATACCTACAACAACGTTGGAATTTATTCAGACATTGTTGCGACCTCCAAAAGGAGTAGTAGGGGCATTGTGACATTTAAATATAAGACTTGATCCACTTACCTACCTGCCTTAATATCATCAATTCTCGCTTAAATTAAATTAATACGATTAATAAAAGGACTGAGCCTCCTTAGAATATGCCTCTAGCATTGTAGAACCCTCCTAAAATGTAGCATTATCCCTCATAAAATGGACCAGTTGTGGGTGCTTAATTACGGTGGATGAAAAGCCTCCAAAGTGTCCTCGTCTCCAGAATCCGCTGAGTGGAGAACAATTTTATCTCTAATAAGTTTTCTCCGGTGGCTCGCTCATTCCGTTGTCATTTTCTCCATCCGTTTGAGCCCGATACGGTGGTGCGGTGGAAGCAGTAGCATGATTGTGTGTGTGTCGACGTCGTTCCCTTCCGACAAACTGTCACTTTTTTTTGTTTTCCCCATAAAACGGCAGATAGGGATGATATGAGTTGGTGTGACAGTGCGGGCGCCCAGGTGCCACTATCATCCTATTCCCCACCACCTTGTAGCCCAATCTATGGCAGTCCGGCTCCCAAGAAAAGGTCTCATTAATAGCCGGAGCGACTTTATCTTTAGTGATTATTACCCTGGGAGTTGGACAGTAATCCAGAACGTGTAAATATCAAATGAAAAATCACTCTCGTTCCTTGCCTTTAATGGCCCCTTGACCAGATTGAAATTTGTGATAGATAGATGACGAAAATGAGCCCCACGTCCGTCCCTCTCTTCCTTGTTACGGGGAAAAGTCCAGGGAAAAAAAAGAATCTGGTGGCACTCTGGTTGATTTTTTCCAACCATCTAACTCAATACCTTCTTTTTTTCCGGGTTTTGTGGCGGCGATGGCAGAATGGGCTCGTTGATATTTTCCTCGTAAAAAATATATCTATTTGAGTTGAAACAGATAAAAGGAGAGCTCGCTAGCTGCTTCTGGGAAAATCAGAGTGTGGTGATAGGGGAGAGGGTGGAAACGAAATGGAGCTTTTTTGAGGGAGCTCGAGCTGAGCGTGCTGCTGAAATAGCGATAATTAACAGAGTAGGCAATATATATGTTTGAACGATTTAAAATAGTGGCATTTATACCTTCACTCGTCTGACTTGATGGCCTCTTTCACGGCTATTTGTAGGGGTGAAGATAATAATAATGGGACTTGGTGAATTGGGTGGATGTGTCGATAGATAATAGTTCTTCAGTATCAGTCCATTGAGTTGCCAGTGGCTACTCGACAGACTTTTGTTACTTGAGTAACATATCGCACCCACTGTCTCCCCGATATCTTTCACCAACCAAAAGTGGAAGATATTCATAATGTGGGGTAGACAGTGTGGAACACACCACCACCATCACCACTATAAAAAAAATTCTCCCGTTTTTCTATCAGCACCACATATACACCTATATATCCAGTGAGAGAGAGAGAGGGAAAGCTGAACTTGTTTCCTCTATCCAGCAGCTTTTTTTTTGGTATACCACTGGGGCTATTACACGGTCTGCGAAAAAGCAAAAGCGTTCAGAAATTATACAATTCTTTTTATAGAGAGCAAATAGGTTGGTTGGTTTGTAACTTGGTGCATCCCTTTTCCTGGACAATCCTATATATATATTCGTATCACACGGGATTGGAGTCGACTATTGGCTACACTGGAGGAACATATATCGTATTCCTATAATATCACATATATTCGTATATTTGCTTTTTGATTTCATGTGAGAAACCAAGTGGCCAGGCTAGTACCACGACCATTATAGGTAATGTTGTGGTGCACATTAGTTTCCCTCCAGAAGTAAAACATAGTGTGTGACCAGAGTAACCACTAGGACTCTGGTCCAGTCCAACCGCCAGTAGTGCATGCAACGCTTCATGTAGTATGCTCCAGTTAGTCCAAGAATCGTTTCAAAAAGATGTGGAGAGAAAGACTCAAAGCTCAGCAACCCGCACTGACATTATAGCTGATCTATAGCTCCGTAAATCTCTTCAACTTACCACCCACTACATTCCAACATTCTATCTCTCCTCCGTTTTTTTTCCTCTCCTTTTTCCGCCGTTCCACTCTCCCATCTTTTTTGAAACCCTCTGCGTCCGCAACAACGTGTGTTATTATTGTCCCACATGTGGGCCAGCTAGAAAAAAAAACCAGCCAGCCAGAGGCAGAATAACAATCAGATATATATATGCGGTGCGGGGGGGAAATCGGCATGAAAACTTCAAACACGTGTGCATTCCCTGGATTTTTTGGGGCCACCCCGTTTGTACAGCGCTATTTTCACAGTCTAGTTAAAATTGAGCCAGGGGAAAAAATATGTCTAAGTGCACATCATTTTTTTTGTTGTTGTTGTTGTCCTCTCACTCTGTGCATACAACAACAAAGTTAACAGAGAGAGAGAGAAAGAGAGTGGTGGTTTTTGCCCGAAAATGATTTGCTTTGCACCCTCTGGAGGTTCTATGACTTTATGGAATGGAGTAAAAACTACGTGGCCACTAGTCGCCCTCTTATATTATTTTTTCCATATTATTATTGCCGTGCTCATATTCTCTCCTCTTTCTCTGTCTTTGACCATCCATGTCAAGAGAAATGTCGGTTGGTTGACTTTCTTCAAGAGAGAGAAGCAGATTTTTTTTCGTCCGAGGTACAACTGCGAACCACGCCGTGAGTAACTCTATCAAAAAAGTAAATTTCCTTTTAGGTTGTGGTGGTGGTGGTGCATTGTTGAGCTCTGGCATTGAAATCTCCGTGCAAGGCATTCTCACTCACCATTATTTTTTAACCCAACCCGAGCCGTCTCTCTCTCTCTCTCTCTCTCTCTCTCTCTGTACATGTGTAATATATGGTTGAGTGGAGGAGCATAATGCAACCAAGTACCTAGAGTAGTTCTGATGATGAGAAAGTTGGTAGTTTCTTGGTAGTGACGATGAGAGCTTCAGAAAGGGGGAAACGAGAGGAATCAAAATGTGTAAAAGTCGAAAAGGACGGACCAAAAGTCACGGGCCCACTTTTTTATCGCCTTTTTTCTCTTCCCTCTGCCACACCACACCACCACCACCACTACTTTCCTCGGCTCTCCTGTCAGTGTCTCCTTTTTTCTCCAGTTTTCCACTGGGCTACCCCCGCTGGAAGGACGTGTAATAAAATGCATATCATGTATTTATGTTTGTCCACGTATGAATGTGTTGTGTTTGCTTTTTGTTGTCCGTTTCCCCTTGACTTGAGCCTCATCTTTGAGACAGACAAGATAGCAGCTTTCATTTGCAAAGGAGAAGAAAAAGAAGAGAAGAAAAAACCTTCATACGCACTCTTCCTCCGGGTTTTTTTTACCAAGTTCACTTCTTCTTCGTCGTCGTCTTCTTCTTCTTCTGGAAGAGCTATAGCACATGTAACAACTATGACTTCAGTTTGGGTTGTGGCCCCTCTGATAAGAAGAATATGGAGAGAGGAAATAACATGTAAAAGGAGCATGTATAAGATCAAGGCTGTCTGTCCATCTCTAGTCTCTTGCCCTGATTCCCTTTCCTCTTTTCTCACTCTCCTCTCGTTTGTTTTGTATAAAGCCACTTGACTGTGAAATACACGTCTCTCATTCACACAGTCACAGTTTTATTATTTGCTCGAAACGGGACGACGAACGACGTAGCCCAAAAGTTACATAACAAAAGTACATATCACCTATATACGTATATATATATATAGTCTCATCGTTTCGTGTGTTTTTTTCTTTTTGAGAAGTCATAAGACTCTAGTTGGAATAAGTAGAGAGTCTGGAAGGTTTAAGCCGTTTTCCGTTTTATTTATGCCCCTCTTGCTCCTCTTTTCATCCTTTTTGTCACAAAAAATTTTATTTTCTTCCCTTTCCCTCCAACGAAAAAAAAGACTTGAGAAGCCTATTGGCCGGGCTATATCTTCTTGTCAACCTAAAGTCAAGTCACTCAGAGAGAGAGAGAGAGAGAAGCTCCAATACGCTGGAAACGCTCCGACACCCGCGACCTAGATAGATAGAAAGAATCCCGTTGTAAAAATTCTTTTTTTTTCTGTTTAAAACCCGGCCTGTAGCCCCCAGGATTTTTTTAGCCATCATTTCAAATTCACTTGAACATCATGGTGATTAGTAGTGGTATCACACCAAATTGCTACAATGTTTTCCAATTTTTTATTACGACCGAAAAAATGGGATTGCCCTGAGGCTTGCTGGTGGTGTCTTCATCCTTGTTTCAATTTCAAACCCGAACAGCAGCAGTAGTAGGGCTACTTGTTTTAACGGTTTCTAGGGCAATAAAAGTATTACAACAAGGGGAAGATAAGAAATACAACTAACCAGAAATCCAACTAGAGTTCCTCGCTGTATGCATAACATAATAGTTTTTTTCTTGTGAGATTCAGAATCTACGAGAGAAGCTACTGAGAGAGAGAGAGAGAGAGAGAGTCGCATTGATTTAAATAAAGATGCAGTTATGTCCACTCTACTGAGAACTTCCGAAAAAGTATATAATCTTGAGTGCTTATCCAGATAAGATGTGGAACAAGCTGCAGAACAAGAATTGGTTTGTCCAGGGTTGATAAACCTAAAAATATTTGGATCCCGAGCTAAACGAAAGCTTCCTCTTTCACTAATTATGCAATGTTCGCCCAATGCACTTACCAGACCGCCAACAAGGAAGATATGGCTTCAGTGGCCCTTGCTCCACTGGAACCAGCCAGAAGGGTGTTCAACGGGACGAAATGAACTTGAAAATGGTTCCCGACTTGAGGAAGTGGTGGCAGTGCAAGTTTACAACTCAACGATCCCATTCCCAAGTGAACCATGAATCGTAGTAGTAGTAGTAGTAAGTATTTCCAAGAGGGAGAATGTTTTTCTTGGAAAAAAAAATAAATAAATAAGACATGTTAGTGAGTATATATAAAGTAATCACATAAGCCCTACAATAATCACAGTCAAAATCCGGAGGGTTTTGAAAACGATATATATATTTTTTTCGAGAGAAATGAAAAGACTTGTTTCTACCTCCGACAAATGGGCTTCAGAAGAAAAAAAATCAGTACTTTCCCTCGGAAAAATGACAGACAATGTTGTCCTTGAGACACAAGTCCTTTCCCTCCGACTCTACTTGTGAAGGCAAACACCAAAATTGCATTCTCTTAATCGCCATAATGGCTTATATAAGACGATGAAGACAGTGTTTACTGCGCTTTTGTTCACTGTCTCCCCGTTAAAAAATACTTTGTCTTTAAATACACATGTTCCTCCGACAAGTTTTTCCGTGGTGTTATAAAAAAATGTTTAAAAAATGCCCGACAGAATGACTGGAATGGAGACATTGAGCTTATATAACTCGTATAATATAATATGCATTTTAGCAGGATGCTTCTGGTGTCGAGAATGCCTTTGCGAAAAGCTTCTAGTATATTTATAGTAAAGCAGAGAGGCATATTCATGGAACATCATTTAGAAGAGAAAAAAAAGTTTTGTACGATCATGAAGACATGGTATCCCCACGACCACCACCGCTACCGCAGCAGCACGGGAATAGGGTGCAACTCTGGATGCTTGACGGGCTCATCGTGGCTGCGTCTCCATAACGAGTTTTTTTCTCTCCTCTTCTTTCTTGAAGACTTTTTTTTTCCAAAACACAATCTATATGGATACGCATGCAAGGAACTTTTAAGTTTTTTTTCAGAGGAAAAAGAGTAAAAAACAGAGCAGCAGCAGAGTTTCTGTGGAGGTTAGTAGTGAAGAGATGAGAAAGTCATTTTCTTCCAAAACCTCAACCCTTTTCCCCGTGCCATAGAAAGAATCTCAATTGTGTGCTCTCTCAAAAGACTGCTGCTGGGGAAAATAGCTTGGAGAGAGATCCGCAACTGGAAAAGGGAGTTTTCCATTAAAGTCATGAAAAGGCAGAGCGGCGAGTAGAAGAAAAAATGGAGAAGAAAAGACTCCGAGTAGCTTATGTAGTCACTATCCTATGCAAATGAGTGTGTGAAGAATTTGCATGGAAAAGTGCTCCAATGTCGTCATGTGCAGCCAGAAACTAAGACCCGGAAATTTATGTCATCAGATCTTGAGAGATTACTCCACCCTTTCTGATCACGTCTCCCTTTGCTTTCTCCTTTGCCTTCTTCCCAGGGTCCCAACCGAACACTGAAGATGTCTAATCATGAGACGGAATCATTGGATCAGTGCACACATTTCCCTTCTTTTTGGTTTCTCGAAGAAAAATAATAAATAGATTTCTTAACTCTTTTATTTTGTCAAAGATGTAGTCGATATCCTTTTTCTCTCTCAGAATAGCCTGGGCCCGTTTTTGTTTTTGGGAGTACAAAAGGGGAAAAGAGAAGGTTATGAATGGAAGAAGGGAACCCGGGGTAGAAGGAGTAGCAGCACAGCTTTGAATTCATTCCGAGGCTCATCCATAAAAGCCTGTGGTTTCTGTCCCCATTTCCTTCTGGGCTCGTTTGTCGCTTATTTAGCGCCTTTGACTGAGGAAATTCCTAGGTAATGGTCCATTGTCATCATGATCACAGCATTTGTCCTGGAAAAAAGAGGCTGTACGCATTTTCTTCCCAGAAAATCCCCTGACTGATGAGGATTTCAGTTTGTTTTCAATCGTAAAACAAACCGACGTCTTCGAACAAAAAAGGATTTGACAAGTGGAATGGGGAATCGAACCGGATTCATTTCTATCAGATGTCACTAAACTGACTAACAAGTTTCTCGGAGGGAAAATCACTTTTTCCACAAAGCAGGCTATATTCATTTCATAGCTTGGAATGGAATGAAACTGAAAAAATAAAACCTCGTGCAAACCAAGGCTTCCTCAGGTCACCACCATTTTTGCATCCCGCAATAAATAATGGGACGAGGAGTAGTAAGCAACGCAACGGTCGGGGAGCAAAATGACAAAGACATTTTTCATAAAATAGAGCCCTATTTTCATTTCACTGGGAGCCATACACTTTGAACAGGAAATAATGAAACAAACCTTGGTTGAATATCCACACCAGGAGCAGCACTACATCCTCCCCACCCAACCCTATATACCATCACCATCGCCATCGTCGTCAAAGTTTACTCGAGATTCCGAAACAGTGGAGCGTATCGTAAATCCAGAATTTTATTGTGTCTTCATAATATGCATAAACTTGTTTCCAGCGTGCCCCTTTGCTCACATGGTGACGTCCGGTTCATCTCATAATCCATAGGATTGCATAATTTTTGACTGATACTCCTTTCCATGCCCCCTGCTCCTTTTTCGGGCAAATATACACGGGATATATTGCTGGTTGGAGTAGTAGTGTCCTCCTCCTCATGTCTTTTTTTATGAAAAGGGAAAAAAGGCAATATCGTTGAAACGAAACCTTGGTTCCATATACAACGATTTTTTTTATATTTCTGGTACGCACCAGATGTATAATAATCCTGGTCTCTCTATATTTCTGTTATTATTATGCATGTGGGATATAATTTTTTTTCTTTTTCCTCTCTGGATACACTCACATACAGCTTGGATGGATGGATGGTAGTAAGTAGTAGATTGTTCATGAACTGGGAGTAGTTGCACATGCATGGTTATGCACATGAATGAAGTGTGATCCAACGATACAATGAATATCTAAAGGGATTCCGCTCTCACACATATTTCTCACACACACACACACACACAGTAATATAAAACAAGAATATAATGTGGAACAAGCAAGAGTCCATGAATGGCTAGACAAAAGGGGCCCAACTGCCGTCACATATTGCTTTTTCTCTTGGGGGATGCCCGATTTTTTTTTCAGTGCCACATTTGATATCTCTATTATTGCATTTTGCATTTCATCTCGGGATGAATGGCATCTGCTACCCTTGTGCTCAGTGCTCTGCCGTCGTCCGATACTGTGGTATCCCTCCTCCAGATTATTACATTTTCGGGACAAACATGATCACGATAGGATAGGATAGGATGTGAGGCGATGATATGCTTTACAAGAAGACCTAGATTCATCTAAGGAAATAAACTTGACGATAGAGAGAGAGAAAAAAATTCATAAAGTCAAAAAAAGAAGCACGAAATTATCCTTTTCCATAACGAAAAAGTTTTTGGTTGGGAAGACGAAGACGAAGAGAAAACATGTGTTCTGGCCATGATGATACCCCACTGGTTGGAAACCGAGAAACTGGTGAAACTGTCGTGTCGTTCCTATGTACTCTGCTCTCTTATCCTCTTTTATATTCAGTGTCAATTTCTCAATAATATTTATGAATTTCGCCTCCCCGGTGTACTACTACTATACTCCGGCTCAAGTTTTGAGAACGAACGAACGCACACTGGAGGAGGATATGTGCATTTACAAGTTTTTATTATTTCTTTTTTGGTCAAGATGAACCGCACACGGTTGGAATGTAAAATAGGCTCAAACATGATGGTTGGTTGGTTGTGTCCGTGTGGTCTCCTCCTGAAAAGTCCCATGTGTTTGATTTGGGGTATTTTCCATGTCCTAAAAAAACTATCTGTGTTTGGTATTTTGTTGATAAGGGACCGCCGCCGCGTTAGCCTGCTGGACAAATAATATAAATATATAATATATTATATTATTGTAGAAATTCATACAGAGGAATATCGTGAAGATATTTGAGGATGAAAATGTTTTTGTTATTCCGGATCCCATAGTAATACAACAAGAAGAAAAAAAAAGATAATTCTGCAAACAGCACGCTGTCGTCTGCAATATCCTCCGTAAAATGAGAAATAACCCGGCTCGCGTTTTTATTATGATTTCATCGGATTTTTATTCATTGTGAATATAAAGAAACGATTTATGAAAGGGTGAAGGAAGGAGTAGTAGAGGAGCTCTGAGCTTCGCTTCCGTATGATTCCAAAGTTCAATAAATATTTTTCTTGTATTTTTTTTCTTCTTGAGGTAGCACTATACCCCGCTTATAGGATTGATCATGACTTGCGAGAATTTTTTATTTTTATTTTATGGTGGATGGTGGTGGTTATGGTTGGAACTTCTTGGAACCCACTACGGGCAGTAAATGAACACTACTACCTTGGCCAGTTTGGAGATAAATGATAGCTTATTTCGTAAATGCCCTGGGGAACGTTGGGGTTCGATTAGAAAAATGTGAAAAAATGTGCTTATGAAGCATGATCATATTCAAACTCTTCTTTTTTTTCTCCAGAGCGCAACGTTTTTTTTATGAAATGCGAGCAAAAAGATTGGAAAAATTATGTGAGGTGGTGGTAGCGATGGTGATGGTGAGGAGGTGTCTACTGGTAGCTTCCAATGTAGATATATATATATATATATTTGTACCCTGTCATCCTTCGGCCTCGCCCCCTCTCTCTCTCTCTCTGTTTTTAAAGTTGGATTGTGGTTGGCAAAAGCATAATTTCAAGATTGTTCTCCTACCTTTCGACGGTAGAGGATTTATGGGCATGTTTCAGATTCAAATCTGGCCGTGCCACTTAATCAATGTGGTGGGGTGCATGGAGGAAACACGACCAGGAGGAGAAATAGTGCCAGATAGATATAATATGCCATGTATGCAGTTTTATAGTTTTACGGCCGCCGTTGTCAAGCCATTCTATTACAGAACATTAGGTACGTCAAGAGTGTGTGTGTGTGTTGTACACAGAGTCAACACTGATTGTGTGAATCTCTAACGAGCTGACTGAGAGAGAGAGAGAGATCATGAATATCAATAAGTCTCGTACAACATGGTCTGCCTTTGTAATGAATTAAAAGGACCGAGCAGAACAAGGTTCTGCAGTTCGTGTTACGCTGTTTTTTTTTCGCTCGGGCCAGATTAAATCGCAGAATTTATTGGTTTTCTCTCGTTTGTACTAGGAGCTTACCAGTCGAGGTGGCATTTCCTTTGGGTTACGTTACGTTATGTGGACTACTACTATTATCCGGTGTTGGTCTGATAATGATTCATCGGGGAAAATGTCACCCTGTTGGACAACTACTACTACTTTTAAAAGTTTTGAATCCCATTTGACTTGGCATGAATGAAGGACTAGAAAAGACCAGCTTTGAATTGGAGTAGTCGTCATCATCATGTGACCTCAAATGCTGGTGTACGCATCACGAAACAGTAGTAGTACTCTGTGAGTTACAACACAATTTTGCTCCGCGAATGCCCTCCACGCGATGAGGAGTAAGAGTATGGAGTCGTGTTGTGTAGTTGGGAAATGCAGACATGTCCCCACGACTACCATTTCGAAACTACAGGGAAACGTGGTGGGATTTTTTTTATTTTTTATTTTTTGGAAGAGGGGTACTTTGTATTCCAACACTTTGCAACTCATTAATGAAATTTGCCGTATGGTCGGCTGGGGAAGGAGCCGTGTTAATTATTCCCTTAACGGGCCCATCAGCATCATCATCCCCGCCACTATCACCACCATCACGACCATCCCTTCCTTTTTTCTCCTTTTTTGAGGACTATCACCCCATCTATCTCAACTTTTATATGCATTTTACATCAGTACTACTGATGTGATGATGATGAGAGTAGCTCTTGTGCAGTTTCGTAATAATAACTAACACCATTGCACTTTATTATGATTAAGCAACTGCTCGACCATGTGGTTTAGTGGACCGTGTGCTCCAAGCCAGAGAAGCGCGATACACGACGACGACCAATTTCTTCTTTTTTCTTGAAAGACGGTAGACTACTGCTGGTTCCCTATTTGAATAACTTCAATTACGCCGTTAAGCTAAAAGATGGATAATTTAAATAGTTAATGTGCGGTTTTATTTTCGTGGTTCCTCTTACTTCCTCCTTGTCCACTGCTGTCTCACACAATGTTCATCTTCCTTTTACTAACATCCCCGAGAGGAGTAATCCTTTTGAATGTTTATTATTGCACCATGGCGATTTCCTTTTGGTAATAGCTACTCGTTCGTATGTTGTATGTAGTACCACCCAGCTTGAGACTACATACCTTCACCACCTCCTCCACCAGGAACACATTTTGCGCAACTACTCCTCCATGTCTCCTCCGTCCGCGTCCGTGTGTGTGTGTACTTGTTATTAGCAAACAAAAGAGCGAGAGCCGTCTTGTTGAGGAGGCGCAAAGAAAATGCAAATGAAGTCGGGAGATAGTGCTAATTCTTTTGTTTTAAGAAGTCATTAAATTAGTAAAGCACCACTAGAGCCAAGAAAATTTTCATTGCTTTGGTTGCAATCGGAGAAGGGATATATTGTTAATTGTTATTAAACTCGTTTCCTTTCATTGCTCCATTTCATCACGGTGGAAAAGTTTTTGATGGTAATGTCGCCCATCTCCAAAATATCCCTCTCCCTTTTCACCAACAACTCAACTCGGAAAACCGGAGCAGCAGCTCCCGGTATGACTTGTCCTGCCTGACACAGACACCCGAGAGCTCAGGGTGCCGCCGCCGTGGTCTCACTGCTCACGGAGAAGTAGAGAGAGGGAGAGAGAGAGAAATGCTCGCTCGTAATTCAGAATAATGTGTAACTTCGTCTTGAATTTATTTGTAATGAACATGGGATTATTTTCCTCTTGAGCTCAAAATTTGGGATGATTCGAGACAAAACCTATACAGGATTTGATGGTGACAATAATTTTCAGCTCGTTTCAGTCCCGATTTATCTACACCGTGAATCAGTTTTATTTTCTGAATCATAAAATTCTCATCCTCCTCTTGTTGTCTAATACTACTAATCAGTAACAATACTTGGATCAGACTTTTAAAATCAGGGAAAAGTTGTCTCCATCTTGGTTGTCCCAATTGTTGTTTTGTCTTCAAAGCCATATAATAACTTTCAAGAGTTGACTTACGACGAGCCCACTCCCTCGCCGATACACTAATACTTAAAAAGGATTAAAAAGGGCGAGACAAGACGACGGCACGTTTTTTTGCCCAACGACCCAACAACGAGTTGCAATTTCCTCTGTAAAATCTTTTCCAATTTTAATTAGCACAAATGGGAAACGTATTTTTCCTTGCAACTAACTATGTATTCCCGTCTCACTCCTTTTCATTGACAAATGGCTGGTGCCAGCAAACTTGGAAATCATACTTTCTAATTAAATCCATTCCGCTGATCATCTTTTTAGAGCAGCAGCAGAAGTAGAAAGAAGGAGATGAGTAGTGGAAAACTAATAATAATCCAAACAGGACAGTTTTAACAACTTTACAAACTTTTGTAAAAAAAAAATCGGAACTGCATGTTATGTTGAGTCGTAAAAGCGGGGGTCAGACCGGTCGGTTTTGTCGTTGGTCTCCGTTTTACAAACAAAAAAACTCTGCCTCTATATATACCTATAAAATAGAGTCTTTTGAGATGTCCATTGTCACTTGGAACTTGTGTCGGCTGTCATTTGTCCCCGTTCCTTCTCCATTCTTGTCTCATTCTTTCCTCCCTCTTCTTCAGCAAGACTCCCAACATAATGTTGTCTTCCAACAACTTATTTACTTTGTCGTCATTCATATAATACGCTGACTGTTGTCCCGGGCGAAGCCCACCAACTAAAACTTTAGGCTTCATTTTCACTTTCTCCAACTTTGTTTTTTTTTCGTTTTTCCTGAGCTTAAAAAGCCTTTTGTGCCTGAGTACAAACTGTCTCGGAACATTTAGATCAGATTCACAGATGAAATGAGAACTTGCTTCTTACAACAACACGCTCTTGTTCCACATCCCATTTAGAAACCTTTAGGGAGCCAAGCTTAGCGCTATATCTACACGGCTGTGTACGTACACACAATAGGTACATAATATCCAGCTTTTCACTGTTATGTCTCCTCTCTGTACACTTTGTACACCCAGGGAAGAAATTCATTTGGAAGATTGTAGCGAAACAAGTAGACGAAGAAGAAGAAGAGAAAAAACACGAGAAAATCTACACGAAACAAGATTGAATGTGGTATGAGGTCTTCTTGGGAAACATTTTTTTAGTGTTCCAACCCACTGTTTTTGTGTGTTTGTATATGTATATGGGAATAAATGGAAAACCATATGAAAATCATCGTAGATATATATATATATATATATACATGCCTCCTGCTTCCACGACTTTTTTCCCTGCTCGAGCTGTTCATCTTCCCAAGTAACATTTAGTTTATTACGAGTCGCCTTTCTCCACACAAAGCGCACACAATTCCACTACCACCACTACAAACAACTACAACAACTACTTACTTTTGTATCTCAAAACATTTTCTGTTTACACCATATTACATATTGTAATGGGTCTTACACTCAAATAAACCAAGTTTTCCTCTTGTAAAACGCTCACATGTCGGGGGGAACCAGCTATTTTCTCCAGTTTTTCCAGCTAAAAACTTCCCATCTACGGATCAACTCTTTTTCTCATGCTTCCCATTTCCCCCCACCAAAGAAAACAAAACGGGCTTCTTGTGTTCAACGCGTTGTTTTGGTAGTTGTTGTACTTTTTTTGTTGTTGATATGTCTTGAACCCCCGGTCTTATTTCTTAAGTATATGCATATGCAGTAAATAAGATGGCAAATTGTGTTGAGAGAGCTGAAAATGAAGCGATTTCGTCGAGGAAATGTACAATTTTTCCCGAGTGCCTTTGCAGGCGAAAGAGAGCCGGGCTGGTTTTGTTGGGGAAAAAATATTTACATATTTAGTGGAGCAGGGATGCCATACGTAAATACAATTTTTGTTCAACCCCTTCCGCACATTATTTTATTTTTATTTTCGCTCAAGTAATGGGATGAATGCATTTTTATGAATGTTATGGTGCATACTTAGGCAGTTGGTCGAATACATTTTTTTTTCTTCCTCACAACAGAAATTGTTTAAAGAAATGGAACTGCTGCACACAATATCCACTTTTGTCAAAAGCAGTTGTAAAAAACAACAATTTGTAGGGTTTCATTGACCTTGCCAAAAATTTGCATTTTCTCCTATGAGTATACGACACAACAAACGAGTTTACATCATAATTTTGCAAAAAAAAATATTCTCGCAAAAATTTGGATCTACTATAGGGCTATTTTTTAGTTAAGAGAAAAGAAAATCAATGAATTTGGTTGGATAAAAACCCATGGTCTTAGGGACTACAAGAATTTTTCCCCTTTTTACACACGTTTTCACACGCAACGTCCAAAATTTACTGCGATGACAATCTGAGAACGGGGGCGAGGAGGAGTCGTTCGTTCCTACAAAAAGGAAGTAAGGTCGAGTAGTTAAACATTGGAGCAGCGTATCGGTTTGATTACTATATATGTACTCTTCTGGAAGTCTCGGCCTGGAGCCTACCGTATCGGCTTTCTCTTTGTTTCTCTCTCTCTCTCTGCTATATCGTTGTCATCGAAAAAGAAATTTTCTTTTTGTCCTCCGCTTTTGTTCATTCCGAAGAAAAAAACAAGAGTTTCGGAAAGGAACTGCATAAATATCGTGTCCAATGATCCGACATACCCGGTTTATTCTGACGGGCGGCAGTGGTGGTGGTGCACTATAGGTACGCGACTTTTATTTTATTTTACTCTTGTTTCAGCACGTACTGTAGTACTACGTACACATGAACACGAAACACCATACGACGACGACGACGACGGTGGTTCAGTTACATTTTTCGGTTTGGTTAGGTTGATTTAAACATGGTTTTGTCTTGTGAGTAAGATTACACGTATCCCATTGTATTGGTACTCGATGGCAAGTGGCGTGTTGCTGTAAGTAATGTGGTGGTCATCAAACAGGGTCAGAGAATCCCATTCTAGCCGGCTTCTTCCCATCTCGGAGTCTGCGGTGACTTCCTGGAGCAATTGTAATGACATCAGGAGACTACCAAGCGACTCATACTTTACCGATTATTAACGTTTTTGATGTGTTTCCCTCCATGTTCTCTATAATTTCGTGGAGGGTCGTCGAACAAAAAAGGTAGACTGTTGCACAACTCTCTCTCTCTCCCGATCTCATTTTGACCTTATATACGTATATATTGAGTCGACACCAGATAGTCTCCGGGGGTTTTTGTCAGAATATAGTACATATATAGTTTTTTTACCCTCTCCTCTCCCTGGAAAAATACAGATATGGGGATGGCCTATCCCCTGGAATGGGATAATATTTCAAGAAAATCTGAAATGGAACAGACGACTCTGATTGCACCGCGGAATGACATAAATTTTCAGACTTTGTTGCACATTTTTTTCTTCCTCTCCTCTCTCTCTACCCAGTTTTACATTATGAATTTGACTTTGGAGAAAGGCGATTCCGAGGAGGATGGCTGATTTTACAAGTAACTTTATAACACGACGACGACGACGACGATGTGGAAACATGACAAGGGAAGTGGCAACTTCTCTTCAATTCAAATAGACTCAAAAGTAAGGTCGGCATTTGCCCAGGGAATTTTTTTTACGTACTTTCGAGGACGACCTTATGATTACCTTTTTCCTCAATAACGACTCACGGAATTGCTGTAGGAAAAAGAAAAGACTTTTCTCGGGATATGCTGCTCATGTTTTACATCGTGTCCAATGTGGCTTTTATTCTTCGCTATGAGTGACTCTAATATCGTCGTTATTACTCCTGACAAGTATAAAAAGAGGGAAAATGATATTTTGACTGGAGTAACTTGGGAGAACGACAGGATTCTCGGCTCTCTTTCTCTCTCTCTCTCTCTCTCTCTGTCTTTTTCCTCTACCAACTTTCCGACCAGAAAAAAAACCAGAAAAAGTTTCCCGTCTCCACCGTGTTTCATGGGAAAGTGGGCGGGTTTGGACCTACTAAAACCAAGTTGCCCAAGAAGCTCTTCTGCTTTTTCTTCCTGACACCTTTCCCGTTTCAAAAAATGGGACAAGCTAACGTTCCTTCCAGAGAGAGTGGTACTTCTTCTACCTTAACCAAGTTGATGAATCCCATAAAACCAGCACCAGCAGCGGTTTACATTTCGTGATAATTAGGTCTTTTTTTCTCGGTGGTGGGCTATGAATATAATTATCATTTAAGGACTCGTTCCGTGGCTATTTAAGCGTAGGGTGCTTAACCAGAGAGCAATATTATCCCAGAGTAATTTCTCTGTCGTTTTTAGTGTATAATCAAGATTATTAATTCACTCAAAGAAAAAGTGGTCGTGTTTTGGTATGCATATTAATGGGAGAGAGAGAAAGACGGCAGCAGCAGATTGTGAGATATCTCCCCAGTTTTTTTTTGTCTTCTTCTCCATCACCACCCAACTCTATACATTATTACACCCGTGTAATAGCGTAATACTCATTTCCCTCCCGAACTAGCTGCCGTATATATTTTTTAAACAAAGTATATAAAAGAGGCAAGAAAATGGGCTACATCAACATTATACCGGTACTTTGCTTTTTAGACTTTTCCCTCAAGTTTCCTTCCTCTACTTCTGTCTGTCTGTCTCTGTCTACCGGAGGAAGTCTGAATGTAATGTTCATCTAAAAACTCCGCTCAATCCACTAGGATCCCGTGTGGCTCTCGAAAACTATCTTTTTTTAGGGAAAAGTGGGGAAATATCTATAAAAACAATGAAGGAAGAATGATCTTGTAGAGGTTAACGCGTTCATTTTCCAAATGTTCTCTCCCATTTTTTTTTCTCTCTCTCTCTCTCTTGTCTTTCCCTTCTCGGGATACCCATCTGCTCTACTGGATAAGAGAGTGTGGGCTAAAAAGAGGGAGAGTTTTTTTCCTTCTTCTTCTTCTTCTTCTTCTTCCGAGAAACCTGCTCGGAATGCAAAACAAATTTGTAAAATGGAGATCACGGCTACACTCCCCATGTACCTTAAATTGGGAGATGAATGGGATTTTCACAGCTATACACCTACCTCTTCACAGTTTGCTTCTGATGGGGAGCTGCCGCATGCTGTCGTCGTCGTCCTCGTCGTCGTGGCAGTACAAATTCTTATCCTGTTTTTATCCCTTTTATGTCTTCTTCTCCGACTAAACTCTGTCAACACTTACACACTTAATGACTCCAATCTCCATCATTATGATTTGCATTTAGATAATAGACTCTCTCTCTCTCTCTCTCTGTCTCGTAAGCCAAATAAAATGGAAGATATGCAGCCGGTGACTAATGTTTCGTTAGATAAAAGAGTGGAACTCAAAAACTGTCTCAGTTGGTACACGCGGTGAAGGCTCCTCTACACCGACCGTTTTGTCATTTCTTGTCGCGAAAAAACAGATCTGCAGAAGAAGAAGAAAAAGAAGAAGAGTAATAGTAATAAGCATGTGTGTGGTGGTGTACATTTTTTGTAGTTTGGTACACTTGGAGGGAGGACTAAGGGTGAGAGTTGCACCTCCCCTGATTTTTCAAAAGGTTACTTACTCCACCGATTGACAAATGCTGAAATATCTCTCAAATAAAAAAGCCCCTTTTCTTTTATGAAGATGTAGCCCAAATGGAGGGCCAGAGTTGTGGTGACAGTGTTTACTGATTTTTGATTTATACCCAGCATTAGTTTATGTGTGGATCCTTCGATAAAAACGCGATGAGTACAACATGATGGTGGAGTAGGGAGTCGAGTGCCATTTTCGTGCAAAGACCAAGCCTCATGAGCAATTTATAAGTGGCTTTCAAAATTTATTGGTAATATTTAAAGTACGAGTCAAAAGGGGCTTCGACAACGCGGGGAAAAATAGCAGAGCAGTCGTGTCGTCGTCGTCGCTCTTCTTTTCGCGTCTCTTTTCTCTCCAGAAAAAATGCCTATCCAATCCAATAGAGACTTTTTCTGCCAAATGCATCCCATTGGAGAGAAAGAGAGAAAAGGGAGATCTGGATTCTTTTTTTTTCTTCTTCTTCTTCTTTCCTCAAGTGCTTCAACAGTCGTCGTCACAAAGCCACCAACTCCAACCTTCTTTTTTTTCTTCTTCTTTCTTTCTCCCTTTATACCCATTTGCAATTTCGCTCTCAATAGTTACTCTGGTGGATTCCTGTGGGGTTGTAAATTTTGTGAGCAACCAAAGATTTTTGCCTCTCTTCTTGGTAGCTAGAATTTGAGATTTGGGGTGCATAGTCGAGTCGCTCGATTTTTTTTTCTCTCTCTCTCTCTTTCCTGATATTCAATATAAAAAAGTATTTCACAAGTGGGGTCGCTTTCTTTCTTTTTTTTGTGTAATAGCAACAGCGTTTATTGCAGGGAATGGTGAGGGAAAACGATGTATCATCATGATACCATATAATAATGTAAGAAAAAATACTACAGGTTTTTTTTCTGAGGTGCAGTGATCGTTTTCACTTTCCATTTTTCCTCCTTTTTTCTTTCTTCTTCTCCCGTGTGGTTTTACGGACGATAAATGCTTGCTCACATATTTGTACGGAGAGAAGAAAAGTCCTTCCTTCGTTTTCTTCCTAGCCGTATATCTTTCGAGTAGTATTGGAAAAAAGGGGAATTGCATGTCTTCTTTAACTTTTCGGTTTTTTGTCTCCTTTGCGCCTTTTATTCGTGGCCGGGATGTATGACAAACGATATCGGTCATATGTCTTGAGAAATGGGATCCACGTCTCGTTCTCTAAAAGGGTCGACAATTTTCCCTTCGAAACCAATGGATTGGGAGGCAGATAGGTGAATGTAAGGAAGATAAAAAGATATTTTTTGAAGGTTTTTTTTCTAGATGCATCCACTCATCCGTTAAGTTTGAAAGGAGGAAAAAAAGAGAATATAAGAGGACTAGCGGAGAGGATAGTAGTAGTAGTAGTAGAGGTTTATGAAAAAAGGAGCAAGGTGTATAGCAAACGATTTTTTTTTCTTGGAAGATGGGAGGATATATTGAGAAATTTACAGCAGATTTAGGATTCATGATGTCATCTCCGGCATGGAGGAAACTGCTCGTGACTTGCTCTATAAACAATAGGGGTTGAGTTATGAATTTAGCGTATGCACTTTGTAATTGAAACGGCTGCGGGGTGCGGTGGGTGCATTCTGTGAGGGGAGCGTAAAAATAGGGAAAAGTTGTGTTGTTTTGCACATCATTTTTCGCATACTATATAATACTCGCATTTCAGGAGACGAGAGCGCATCGGAGCTTGTTTTTTTATCTCTCGTTGATAGTTTTTTTTGTGTGTGTGTCGAAACAACCCATATTTCCCAGAACATCATCATGATCGACAAAAAACTAATATCAATTAGTCGAGACTCTCGCATAGTCGTGGCGTGGCTATGTATAACGCGGCGCGCATTTTACTACTACATACACCCGTCTTACTTTTATTTATCGGAACTGTCAACTGTTTCACTTTGTCCAGAAAATTATGAGGTAACAAAAGAGATTGGCACTAACAACAGCCTTTTTATCACACACAGGTTATCCTCACAATCCGTACAATGGGGTTGTCTGCAACGACACGATATTGGCCACTGGAGTTTTTTCCTCCAAAGAACTCTGGCGTTTATCCAAAGGTGAGTATATACTTTCTCTTTGCCCTTAACAACATTAATATTCCTTTCTCTCTCTCTCTCTCTCTCTCTCTCTCACTATTTTATCCTCTATCCTCAAACTGATTTAATAATATAACCGAGTTTTCTCATTATTAGAATGTGCTCAATTCTCCTAAAAATGCTTAGTGCATTTTTTTCGTTGTTGAAAGAGTAGATGAAGAAGAAGAAAAAAAAATAGAGAGAGATAGGCGCACCTACACAGGATATTTTTTTTCTCTTGTGGAGATATATACAATAGTAATAATAGCTTTAGCAGGTCAAAAAAGCTGATGTGAGTTTGAGTCGTAGGGAAAATAGCGGTGGTGTGGTGGGACTGCAGTTTATCTGTGAATATTTATTTATTCATTTTATGGGGATAAATACCCAGGGACGACAACAACAAAACACAACAGACATGTTTCAGGATGAAATTTCATATTTACTCCGCCGAGTATGTATATAGTAGTAGTCAGTGCAGTTAATGTTCTCTTGCATGAATGCATTTTCCATGAGGCTGATGCTGTGCACCCAGAGGAAAACAGAGGGAAAGTCGGAAAAGGCCGTTTCCGCCGATTGAGACAAACTCAAAATACTTCTAACGTTTACAAGACTAATGATCCAAAAACGGTAATAAAGATATCGTTACAATAGCTCATAAACTGGAAGACTCGGCATTGTTGTGGAACACACAGGTCATATAGATAAATGATTTGTTACTCGAGGAATTTACGGAGGAGAAAAAAATAAAAGCATTATCATCATCTGCTTGAAAAATGATAAAACGGGATGAAAATGTCTTTTTAAACTGTATCATCCCTGCTCACCTATAGCTCATATTCATTCATGTTGCGTGGTAAACAGCTTGTAAGCAGCTTTGGGATTACAAGGAGGAGGAGGCGACGACTTGTTTTTGGTGAAAATTTGAGAAAAAAATATATATGAATAAAATGGGTGTAAAAGGAAACTGCCTTAACTATATATATTTTTTAAAAAGGAATTACAGTTGATTTTTTTCCTTCCGAAAGAAAAAAAAGATGTGTGCAGGACAAGAATGTGAGAAAATATGGATGCTGCATGGTCACATCCTGTTTTTTATAGGTGGAGTGGTGGCTCCACATGTCCACACACAAAAAAAAACGATTACTATATAAGTATATTCTTTGTAGTTTGTATTTTTTTTTCTTTGAGGAGGATGCAAAGCGAAAATGAAATTGCGGGGTTGCGTGCATATTATGATGATTACACATGAAATATATTATTTAAATGACATTGCTCTCTCTCTCTCTCTCTCTTTTCTCTCGAGCTCCAGGGGTTATCTATGACACATGGTGGTGGTGGCGGTGGTTGGAAGGGAGAAAGTGTAGTTGATAAGATGTGTGTGGATTTCTACACATGTATCGTCCTCGTCCATGATGTGTGATATGATACGGTATGATTTTAATAGAAGCAATCCTCCTGAGTATATATTTTCTGAGGCTTTTTTGGAGTTTCTTGTGTGGAAAACACATGTAGGAAGAGAGGGTTTATGACAGAGGGAAAAACAGGGTTTAAGGAAGTAATAATCTTATATGAATGTTATGATACCATGAGACACTAGTCGTTTTTGGTGGAGGGGTCCTCCGCTCTGTCGGACCCGGAGAGATGCATTGCAACTAGAATTACAAGAGAAACTTGTGTTTCTCCCGTCTACCCCGTAGTCCGCAAGCGGATCGAGAAGAATCTGCTGCTGTGGAAGCAGCAAAGGTTCAGGTTGCAGATTTGAGAGACACAAAAGAGAAAATCAATTCTGGAAAGAATCTATCTGAGATTTCACTTCCGGGAAAAGTGTTTTTTAGAAAATTGGGAGCGTTTATTTTCTTTTCTTTTTTTAAAGAAAAAGAAGAAACCTGCTCCCATGCAGGTTGCTCCAGTGAAACTATATTTATTTTTTAGTAGGCTTCTTGTTTTCATTTTTTTGGGGTTTCATCCTTTGGCATTTCCTCCTAAATGTAGTTTTGCGGTGGTGGTTGGTTGGTTGGTTGGTGGGTGATTTGCTGCACTGCCTCCTGCAACTATTCCACTCTGTAGAAAGGAGTATATTATATATAATATTTTGGAAAGATGAAGTGAAGGGTAAAGGGGAGCCGGTGGTAAGATACTACTCTGTATAGTTCCTCTCCTCCTCGTCTCGTATGGTGTAGATGACTATTTTTTCCCGTTGCTATTTATGTGCATCCCGATGATATTATCAGAGTGGCTTTTATGGTCTGTTGTATATGCATTGAGAGACTAAATGTTGTGTGTAAGAATTGATGACAAATGGTGTCTCCTTTACTAGCCATTTAACTAAGCAGTTCGGAGCATACACCGTCACTGCGGTTTTCCACCACTCCGTAGGAGGTGGTTGTTGACGAGTCTTTGGGTCATAACTCTGACCCTTTCATCGCAAGACATATTTAGAGAAAATGTACAAAGCGGCGCTAAATACTCTACTAGACTCCCAGGGTGGGTGGGTGCCTACTACTACCATTCATATACCACCACCGAACAACTTATTACAAAAATGTGTTCCAAGGCACAACATTTGCTGGGCTCTCAGGCAGGGCTAGCGTAATTTTTGAAGGATGACGCTAAGGCGCATTTTAGGAGTTTTCTCGTAGGGGTAGGAAAAAGGAGTAGAAGAAGGACTCTAGTGTAGATTTTTTTGCATTAAGAGAGCTTCCTATTGGGAAACTCGTGGAGCGGCACTCATTCGTACTCATTATTATTAGACGGACAGAGAAAGTAGTAGTCTCACTCTCCGAAAGTAGCAGGGTTCACAGGGCGACCTCAAGATATTTGCCAAGCGTAACAATCACGTCGTGGGCGGGCGTGATTGAAAGGACTATCCTTTTGGGCAATATTCTTTCTTCAACTAGACTGCGAGATATAGCTGAGGTCCAAATAATATTTGATATTGATGCAGCTTCCATTGTTCAAGGACCTAATGGACTCCAACCTACTATAAAGATTGAAAACACTGGTAGCTACTACTGCAACAGCTATACCCCGCCAGGACCCGACCATTCAGTGCTGATGGGATCTGGAACTTACAGTGAGTAACGTCGTCATGGCAAAGACCATTACCTATATCATAATAATAATATCTTTCCAAATAAGATGTTTGGAAAATTTGTAAATTTGCGAAAAAAACAAACAAAATTGAGCATTGTGTTTGTGGTTTTGTTTCTTTCCGCAGGCCCGCTCGCACTGCCTCGTAGTTTACCTAGTCCAACATCGGAGCACAGGAGTAAGCGGCGAAGACTGAGCTCAGAGGAGGATCCTCTGGACGTGGGCGGGGGGCGAGATAAAAATAATGAGGTGACTTACTATGGACAGAGCCCTGCTTCTCTATCAAGTCAAGCGAGTTGGCATTCAGAGGTTGATCATGGTAAGTTCAAAGTTGTTGGGTGACAACGTCATCAACAGTCGTCTTTTGTTTCTTTTAAATCGGAATTTGGAAATCATGCTGCGAGCTTTTTTTTTACTGTGGTAGCTTCTTGCATGATTGCATGGGTTTTGTGTATTTTTTTGAAACAAAAAAGCTAGCTTCTCATTTGCATGCAACTTTTAACTATACCCTTTAGGGTTGCTATACTTGTGATATACTTATATGTGCTACGTTCTACGTGGGCTTGCTCTAATAATATATGGTTTAAAAACACATTTTTTTCGCAAAAAGTCATTACAATATACATTGTGTGGTGCGGCGGTGTGGTGTGTAAATGTGTAAGAAACCTCCACACATTCTCAACCGACCGGGATCCCCATTCCCCGTTTGAAGTACATGTAATTCCCATAAAGAGTGAAAAATATGTCACCAAAACGACGTCGTACCAGCTGACGATCTTTTCTTTCAAGTCTGCTGCTCTCCTCATGTCACCACTTCTTAGCTTCGTCTTGTCATCATCATCCCCCCGAAAATGCAAGAGACGCTCACTTTTTTTTTTTATTCTTTTTTGAAGATTTTAACATCCCATTTATACATTCCCACACCAAAACGAATTGTTCATGTACTGCAAAGTCATTCTCGCTCGAGCCACCATTTTTTCGGACGTGAGAACTAGCCTATATCGGTTTCAATTGGGGACGGTGGTGTCCCCCGCTCTGGGGTGGAGAGTGTAGGAAGGAAGGAACCCCAGAGGAAAAAAAATGAGGATAAAGAGAAATGCGGGAAATGAGGACAATTTTCCTCTTGCACTATATTCACCACCACGGCCATCCGATTAGTATTACGACCATTACCATCATACAATTGGTGTAATAGTCTGAAAGAAAAACCACCGATATTACTACAATAGGCAGTAGCGTTCGTTTCGGGAATTTCCTCAGAATTTTTGAAAGAAGACTGAATGAAGGGTGGTCGTGTACGTAGACATACATGTACATAATATTATTATTGTTATCAGTCTCTGGCCATTGGGAATCCGACGACGAGACAGTTAAACTAAAACTGTGGTAGACAGTGAGGAGTCGGGAGGACGAGGACGAGTCCCTTGTAAAAAATCGAAGAAATTCATTGCTTACCCCTCCTGCTCTCTACCCCTGCCTATCAGTGACCATCATCAAGTATTGTTAACAATCTTAACATTTTGCTTGTTTCATTTCTCCTGTCAGCTTCCCAGTCATGCTATGAGTTATCGTTATCTCCGTTGTAAAACCAGAGTTAAACCAAGTGCACACTGGTGCAACCCGGCTAAGGCGAAATATGATGGTGGTGGTGGTAGTGGTGCCGGATATGTGCATTGGAAACACCCTCCTTGGAAAGGAGAGTGGTGGCGGTGGCGGTCCCGCTTGCCGTCGTTGTTCCCGTTGTGCCGTGTATACATTTTTATTTCAAGCGAGGAGGAGAATGTGAAACCACTGCAAAAATTGCATGATACAGAGGGAAGCCGAGAATGGGACGTTAATCCAATATTTTATAGGCGGTGATGGTTATAATGGGATGGGGATTGTTACTGCTTTTTTCTCCTCCTCGAGAGTGCTTTACTTACACAAAATGGAGATCCAGAGAGAAAGAGAGAGAGAGAGAGAGGAGAAATCGGATGAGAAACCAGAAGATATGATATCAGGCCGGGGTTGTTTTGTATAGAGTATTTTTCCCTTTTCATCGCTTTTCTCTCTCTTCTTTTTTCAACTTCAACTGCTCTTGGGAAGGATGCATTTAGTGCTGGTTATGCATGTGGATTATTATTACATGCTTGCTTGCGTTGCATTCATTCAGCCGCCGAGCCGGAGAAGTGTAATACACTTTGAGGAAAGAAGGAAAGTAAGTGGTGGAGACAACAAAAGGAGATCATCAGGCGGGTGGTTGTACATTTCACAAAAAAAATGATGTGATCCTTGTAATTTCGGGCTGGGAAGAAGTTGAGTTGGGAAAATGTGCGGAGGAGGATTGACAGGGGGAATTGGTGGGGTTGGTGGTGGTGATGATGATGGGAATTATTGTTTATTGGTGGTGGTGTCATCGTCGTCGTCGTCGTTGTCATCGTCATTGTCGTTACAATTCAATGTACTTTAGGTGATACAGGATTTTTAGGTGATGGGAAATTTGCTTGAAAGGATTTGCATAGTTTCTTGGGTTGTTCTGTCTTCTGTATTTTTTTTAAAATGAAGTTGTTTGAGTTTTGCTGCTAACAAAGCTTGCATCTTGCATTATTCCCATATGAGCAGGGCACCACCACGGCCACTCTCGACACACTTCTTCCAACCACAGCCAAGCACACAGTGGCAGCGGTGGTTCAGGGAGTGGACCATCCGGGGGAGGAGGGAGCAGTAATGGTCAAGGGATTTCTAGTTCGTCAGGAGCGGGGAGTGGTAGCAGTTCAGGAAGTGGGTCGTCAGGACATGGGATTGGGCATTCGCATGGTCATCCAATAGCTCTACCTGCTCACACACATCATGGTCACTTGAGCCATGCACACCTTTCCCATAGTTCACATGTCCATCCCCCACATGCACACACTGGGGCGGCACACCTTTCCCAGCATCATCATCACCATCACCACCCACACCATCATGGGGGACCTACTGGACATCATAACAGTAAACTTGGGTCGTCGTCCAGTAGCTGCGATCTTGTTATTAAATCAAATAGTCGGCTCAGTAGCTCCTCCAGTGAGGCAGATCAGTGCCCATCAAGTCCGTCTCCGATGGGACCCAACATCAGACAACCAGGGGGTAAGGACAAGAAAAATTCTCGAAAAAAACCCAAACTCACGTCATCGTTTCAGGCTCCTCCATTATCATCTTTCACTTTAGTTGTCACTCGTTTGTGTTTGTTTACCCCTATCGGAGTAGTAGATGTTGTGTTGTTGTGTGCCTCTTGAGTAGATTAGCTAGTTGTGTTGTTGTCGTTGTTGATGTGATATTATATGACGCTTCCAAGTTGGGATGCTGTTTATCCCTCGACTCTTATTATGTGTTACCGTGAATGCATCTATGTTTTCAGTCAGTTGTTTTATGATGAGTTTGTCTTAAACTTTAGTTGCATTGCTTCATTCGGATTGGTGCAGCAACGTTGTTATATGAAAGGAATCCAACGTAGATATTATATTATACACTTGACTTGTCACAATGAAATGTACAAAAATTGCAAAATGACCTTTGATTACAGGTTTGAGTCAGCACACCACAGTAACTACTCTTGGCTCAAGCAGTCTCGCAGGTGGGAGTGGAGGAGCCACTTATTATCACGCCGATACAGCTCATGACCACCACGGTAGTCCCGCAAAGTATCACGAGAATGGGCACGACACATTCTCAGATTTTGTAACTCTTGTGTGTCAAGAAGCTCAAAGTACGGGGAGCCAGGTAAGCCACCACACCGTTTCCTTTATATACCTACCTACACATACCACCACAGTCTGACTCTCGTAAAAACGACATAAAAAACTCTCGAAAAAAGAGACCATGCCCACATTATGATGGAATGCTTGTGTTTTCTCCTTTGCGGCGGCACAGAGTGGGAACAGTCGTGTGAGCAGCAAGCTGTCAGCTTACTACGGTAGCTCAATGCTTCCCCCGCCGCCACCTCCCACAGCTCCAATGGCAAGACCGGTAACTATCATTCGATCCACGGAAATGGGTGGTAGCTCAGGTTTGGGAGCGTCACCTCCTGCGTCAAATACACCTCCACTCAGCACAAGCGACTCTACAGGTGGAGCCAGAGAGCCGCGAGGTGGGCAACTCAGTCCGAGTTCTCAAGGCAATGACTCTTCCTCCTCGTCAAGATCCTCGTTTTCCGTGTCTCGAGACTACTCCTTGAGTCATCTTCATTCGCAATCGTCGGGACAGGTTCACTACGTACAAACAATTTCATCCTAATTTTATTCTTTCTTTTGTTTTTCTCTCAACTTTTATTGTGTGTCACCACCACCAACCAACCACCCTTCAAACTGCTTCCCATCTTCTCCTCCTTCTCTCTCGCTCTCTCCGTCTTTCTCGTGTCGTTCTGCTGACGTTTTCTTCGCTAGTAGTTTCGACTGAGAAGTGGGGGGAGCGTCCGCCGGGAAGTGTGTGTAAGTCATCTCTTGTAACGTTTCCCCTTCTCTTTTTTTCTCACTGTGTACTTTACAGTTCTTCAGCTATAGTAACATAAATCCAGTAAGTGGGATGAGTGGAGTTATCAGTCCTACAAATCTCAGCTTGTTCCCATCCGGCAGTGGAGGCTCTGGATCAGGAAGAAATCCTACCGCTAGATCCACTCCACTACCTCGATGGAATACACCCTTTATCAATCTTGATGAAAACATTGACTACACAATGGTCTCTCCGTTGATGCCTGGCCCCAGTGAACCTAACACCGCCACACTTATCGACGACGGTATGTTCACCAAGATCAACCCCCAACGAAATACTATCACTTTTATTTCCTTTGAGGATGAAACAGTATAAAAAAACCTTTTACGGCGAACAAAAAAATAATAACGACAACAAAATAATATCAAGCCGAGAAATCTATGAAATATTTATTTGCCCCTTTGAAATCCAATATTTATATACCCTTTATATCGCATGATAACCAAAAAAACGGATATGAGCATGGGGAAAGAAAAGTGTGATGGATTTATCTAGGCGAATCATCGCGTCTTTTTTTCTGTTTTCCTTTTTTTTGTATTTTATTATTTCTACTTGCTATAAATGCTTCTTTCGAAGGATAAGTCCTGCCTCCAGATGTATTTTTTGACCGACATTTTGTCGTCGTTGAAATTAGGTCTTATATTGTTTCTGATTCAAAGTTTTGAAATTAAAATCAACTTTTGCACTTTGTTTTGTGTCATGGTTATGCATGTGCTTAACCAAACTGTATGTTGGAGGAAAAGGGGAGAGGGAAAGCCGAAACTTGATTTTTATTTATATGGATCTATAATATATATTGTGTTTGGGATAGATCACAAAAGTGGGGAGGGTTGATGATAATTTTGTGGTAGGAAAAAAAAGACAGTGATTTGATGGGATTTGCCTTCACAGGTGGTCATCGAAGCCAGGTCATTTAACAAGGGAAACCGTATTACGTATTTCATATGCTAAGCAGACCACCTGCCCGGTCTTTGCACAGGTGATGTAGCCTTCGGTTCAATAAAAGTTTAATCCAAATTCATGTATTGTTTCTTTTCCATTATGTATTCGTATTGTACTATTATTGCTCGGAGCAGTATATTTACCTTAGTTTCCGCTTAAAATATATATCATTTTTATGTAAGTGCACACAAACCCTCTTAATAAAAGTGCTGTTTTATAATTTCGGGTGACGGGCTCCTCTTTTTTGTTACTTATATATTTATCATAATATAAAGAGACGTCAGCCGTCGTCAGTTCTTAGAATTTAATTCGAACTCAATTCTCTTGGCTTTCAGACACTTCAGAATAGCTTACCTTTTAGAACTCCAACTAGAAAACTAGTACATAGGTTAGAAAAATATATGGGGATTCATTAAGGGACCAGTGCTTAGAAAGCACTATGAGTAGTAATGATTAAACTAGCAGCGGAGAACATGAAAATTGTTGCAAATTTCCCTAGGTGCAATTAATTTCGTAGAAAATTCAGCCCCAGCGTCCTAAATGTTTGGAACAAGCAAAGGTAAAAGAAGAATAAAGAGAAAGATTATATCTGAAGTTAAACCGACACATTCGACGTGTATAGCTCAATAAATGCAATAAAATAGTAACAGTCGCACGTTGCCCCAAACAGCGTAATTATTTGCATCGAGAGGTGCAATAGTAAAAACTCGATTTGTGTTTTAAAAGTAGCAACGTTTCTTGGAGTTTTAAAGATATTTTAGCTAATTATTAATTCATTAATTAAAGTGGAGAATTATAGGACTGGGCTGAGCCCATTCATTGCTTAACAAGAAAACATAAACCATATTGTTATTACGGGATGCCTTTCTACGGGGTAAAATAATTGGTTAATGGTTGGCTGGCTATATATGGGTTGGGTACATGAGCATTTTAAATAGTGACTAGTCCTCTGGTTGTAGATATGTTAGCTCGTTCAACCAAAGCTTATAATATTTTTGTAGTAAAGTATCAGCGCCTCGTATTTTCTGTTTTGTGGTATACCATTTAATCTATATATTTATATCTTATGTATATTTCCAGTTATAGTTTAGAGATTTTTTTTAAATTTGGTAAATCCGTCAACTTATATTTTGTTTTTTTTCTACCCCACCTGCAGAGAGGTACTTCAGCGTAGTAGTTCATGGAGGTGATGGTCTTGATGGGCCAACGCAAGGGAGTGTTAATGGCGAAAGTGGAGCTCAACTAGGGCCTGGGACTCACTCCGGAAGTGGTCCTAGTTCTTCACCTCCTCTTCAACCTCAGCCACAGCCACCGTCTGCATCACCTCCAAGAATGACTTCGACTCCAAACAGTGCTAATCATTCTAGTTCGAATACCTCCACTACCAACAACTCAAATGGCAACAATTCTTCTTCCGGCCAGAAATCATAGTAGTTTATACATTTTAAAGTAAAAAGAGAAAAAAACTGTAAAACAGAGAAGAGAAATCAGAACTTTAGAAAATGAACCTACGTAATATGCTTCGAAACTTTGTAATCAATAAAAAATCTATAAATACAACAAGAAACACGAGTAGTTGAGGAGTAGGAGTCGTAGAGCCGATTCAATCTTTAAAAAAATGACATTTAATAAGTCAGTTGAGAAGGATTGCTCTCACTATTTAAAAAAAAGTAACTTTTTGTGTTAAGAAAAGCTTTAAAAGAGCTGACTATACTTTTTGTGGGTTCCACAATTCATTCATTTACCTCATTCAACCCCGACCCCATTGACCTGTACTCGCCTGTATCTCAACTCGTATCGGTCATTGGGGTTGTTGTTTTGCAATTGTGGACCGCACCAAAGGTTTCATCAAGAGAGAAGCCGGGGGACAAATTATTATGGCTCCTTCCCAGGTTTTCATTTCTGACGGCTGTTAAATAGTTTTACCTTGTAATATTTGTCTTGTTTGTAATTAACTCTAGGTAGCTATCACATATATAATCATATATACAGTGGGTCACATAGTGATTATTAAAAATAATAATCAATCTAGTGTACATTTATTCACCAAAACCATCTTTAGATATATAAAGTACATAACATTACAATCTTAAAATAGCGTGCTGTTTGTTAATCAATAATTTATTCAAGAGAAATTGGGTATGTCTTTGTAAGTAAGAATATTATACGTTCGACTATAAGAAACTCGTTTTAGGTTGAATTCAAGTAAAATATTTTAAAAACAGTGGTTTCGCATAAGTATCCTAAATCTATAAGACGATTGCATCACTCTAAGTTTTTTTTCTAGGTTTACAATAAGTGTTACAAATGTCATTTTATGAAGAGGAGAAAAAAAACATGTATCAGAAAAGTAGTCACTGGCTGGACGACTTTCCAGTCGAAGCTGTTTTGGTAGGGATTTTTTTTTAAATTACCGTGGTATTCGTGAATCGGGGCCAATGCATGACTTTTTTTCGAGTGGTTGAAGAAAGCATGTAGCTTGGCGGACTACATCTTGTGGTCTCTTTTCAAAATATTGTTGGCAACACTTTCACTCTTGAGACGTAAACTAGCTTCATGTTCGCCTAAAAGGCTTCTCCCGTATGATTTCAGGTTTTAAAAAAGCATGAATCATGGATGGTGTATTGACGTTTGACGATAAATGAAGCTAATATGGGTTTTAATATGATTTGGATTAAGGCAGCAGCATAAAAATGACAGGGAATTTGCAATGAAACTACCTACATGGCTGTTTTTTGAGTGGCGATCAACAATGCTCACTTTATTTGTAATAAAATGGCCGAACATTATTATTGTTAATCAAATTTTCCCAAATTTTGGACAAAACAAAAC